>JAHWFO010048623.1:143768-165087 GCA_023313115.1 Rhysida immarginata | reverse complement strand
ATAGAAAGGCATTCCATCGATGAGAAGCACGAGTTATTTCAAAACAATTTAATAATCATCTACACGAACAACGATAAAAGATTTGTGGCGACCCGCCCCCTCTGATTATGTTGTTCCATATTTTAAAGAACAATCATAATTCTTGATAAAGATTATTAACAGTTTGGGGAAGATTTTATAACTTTTGTTATAAAAACGGTTTATAATTGAAACCGTTGGAATTGTTAAACAATACGCTCATGAAGTCTAGATATTTTATTTTCAGAATTGTTTGACAAGCGGCATTAATTTACAGTTAGCTCTGTCGAGTGGAGTCGAGATGGATCGATTTCTCACCTTGAACCCCCCCCTCCTCCTCGATCGCGAGCTCTGTGCCATGTCTCTCAATTCTTGAGCACCTATTAAATTGTTTAACCAATCAACGATGATTATTCTATCGTCAGTGAGCGGCGTCTCTTTACAATTTTGAGAGAAACTAAATATCAGTTTTATCGAGATGTTCAGAAGAAGCAGTTGATGTCGAGATCTACTGAGAAGCAGTTGATGGTGAGATGTGTAGAGGTTTTGTCGAATAGAATGGGAGAAGAAGAGACAAACCATGAAAAAGTCGTGTGTTCTTTTAGAGTGAAACACTTTCACTAAATAATCTACCTTTAGATAGAAACAGTTTATCAACCTGACCAAAAGAACCAAATAAAAATGAATATTATTATCGTTATTATTATAACTTAAGCCAATGTTAGTTAATAATGCTTTCGCGGAGCCCGACGGAAGAAGAAGTCAAGCCACCCCCCGCCACTCACCGCAGCGAGCGACGAGCGACGACGGAGTCACCAAGAAGAACGGGTAATGATGCACATCCTCTCTCATTCTCTTTATATCGCAAAGGTCACAGAACATAATGATTTGTAAATATAGTGATTTGTGAGAAAGTTTGCTTTACTTAAACTTTTGAATAATTTATCAGTTTTAAACATTTGAAATTATGAACGCAGTTCCTAAGATAATTACCTTGTAAAATAAAATAAAAAATTTTTAAGAGCTGTTGAGAAGTATAATAACGTTAAATGAAAAGTTTAAAGAATTTAATCTTTAACTAGAGTGGAGAAAAGTAGATTTCAATTGTTGCTTTATTTTTACAATAAAGTATTTACTTAAAAAAGAGTGTAATAAATTAAAAGTCATTCTGATTAAATTTATTTCTGAGATTTTATCATTTTATTAACTATGTATTATGGTTATATCCTAGAATAAATGTGTGTGTTTATATTTAAAACTTTGTTTCCATGGTTACTCCAAACTCTTTTCTTTAAACTTCTTATAAACCCCGGTGAATTTTTCACGACTGGGTCGAACCAAATAAACCTCGGCTACCCGTTTTATTCCACAAACGGAAGGACGGCTCAGACTCTGATTAAAATTGGTGTACTTTTTAATGGCGCAGACGACTGCATTAATTAGGGTCTGGGACCCGTACAATTGGCGCAGAATTGACAGGATTCACTTTAAATATTGTTATTAGAGAAGTTAGTAAATATTGAGAAAATTGTTTGGAGAAACAATGGGAAATGGTGTGGTTGAGAAAAGAAATGATCCTTACAATTTTGTTTTGGGAGAAATATTTAATCGCAACATTTATGGTATTTAGAAAATCTGTTGGATCTTGCTTACTTAGAAGTTAAGATTAGTAATATTAAGTTTTACTATAAGTTTTGGGGAATCAGGGCAAAAAGGGAATGTAAACGGAGAAGGTGATATGAGAGGAGCGGTGTTGCTCCCCCTTTTGGAAATTCAAGCAGGTGGCTTCGATTTCTTGTTTCGGTGAAAAAGAGAGCCTAAGAAAAAAAAAAAATATTTTTAGCCTTCTTAGTAATAAAAAGATTATCTGACAAACAAAAAAAAATTGGACATTATTGAGGAAGAAAGGGAGTATAGAGAATTGTATAAAGAAATACCCTTATGTAATGGGAAGGGGGATGTTGAGGAATTTTTTCGTTGTGTAGAGGAAGTCGCCCTCGCAGGAGCATGGGGAGAAAAAACTACGGTGAATATGGCTAGATTAAGATTAAGGGGAGATGCACGTATGTATGTTAGAGAAAGTGGTCGGGTCGAGGATCCAGAAATTTATGCACAATTTAAGACCGTATTGGTGGAAAGGTTTGGTAGTAAGACAATCGAAGAACGAGAAGAGGAGTTCAGAGGCTGTAAGCAAAGGGAAGGAGAGGAAATTCAGTCGTACGCGACTAGATTAGTGGCATTGGGAAGGAAGTTGATACCTCCTGTGGAGAAGTTAGAAGGGGAAGATGAGGATTTGGTGGAGGCTAGGAGGGAAATGAGACAGTCAATTATAATGCAGAGATTAAAACAGCGTTTTGAAGAAGGTATACTGCCACATATTAGGAATGACATGATGTATGCAAAGGTGGAGACGTGGGAACAGGCAGCGGGACTAGCGGAAAGGATAGAACATATCAATAATAAACAAGAGTCTGCTATGCTAGGAACGATAGGGGAAAAAGTGGATTTGGAGGAAGAAATAGTAAAAAGAGTGACAAAAAGATATGAGGAAAGAATAGAGAAAGCAGTAATAAAGGCGATGGGGAATCATTTCTCAAGGCGGCCTAGAAGCAACCAATATAGAAAGAATAAGTCGAAAGAAAAGAAGAAAAGAAAATCTAAAATAATAAAAAAGAAATGTGAGTTCACAAGCAGTAACAGAAAACGAGGTAGGACCCTACTCGGTTCAGTGAGGTCGAAACGGAAAAATGTAACAGAGAACACAGGAGAAAAAACTAAAAAACGTTTATCGAAGAACGTTAGTTGCATTTTGGTGGAGGCATTAATGGGAACTTTTAAAACAAAAATGCTCGTTGATACGGGAAGTAAAGTTACATTGTTATCAGAAACAATGATTGATAAATTAAAAAAGAAAGGGCATACAATTAAAGCAATTGAAAACCTAAACTAGAACTTATGGGAATTATGGGATGTGGATTTTCTACTAAGGGAGCGTATGAAGTAGCTATGAAATTAGGTGATCGAGATTACATGATTGAATGTTATGCTTGGGAGAAGCAATGGCCACTTAAATGTGAAGGAATTTTGGGTTAAGATATGTTTGTGTCTACAAAACTTGCTATTGATTTTGAGGAGCGAGCCATTAAAGATGGTGATAATAAAATATATTTTGTAAATGATGAAGAGGATTTAGGCAATAATTTCTTAACATGTAGGAAGAAAGTTGAGGGAGATTATATGGAAATGGTGCCAGTACACTTAAAAAAGAGAATTATTATTCCTCCATTGTCTGAGATTGTGAGCGAAGGAGTAGTGAAAGGAAAAGCATTAAATGAGAGACAGGGTGTAATTGAGGCCTATGATTTAAGAATACCTGGATTAAAGACTGCCAATGTATTGGTAGAGGTGACAGATAAACATACTATACCTATCCGAATAATAAATTGCTCCCAAGAAGAATTAACTCTAGATAAAGGGAAGAGAGTAGGAAGTTTACAGGAAGCAGAACAACCCCCTTATGTTATGAATCATACAATTGAGATAAGGGATGAAAAAACGAAAGAACCATTAAATAGAGAAGAATATTTAAATCTCTTAAGTTAGATCATATGGAAGAAAAAGAAAGAGAGCAACTTGAGGAGTTATTATGGAAATTCAAAATCTGTTTTGCACAGAGTGAATTTGATATGGGGTATGCACATGCTTTCCATCACAGTATAGATACTGGAGATGCGAGACCTATTGCGCAAGCACCGTACCGTATTCGTACGTACAGCGTGAGATAATGGATCAGATTATTGACAATTTACTGAAAAATGATGTAATTAAAGAATCAACGTGTCCATGGGCAGCACCCGCCCTTTTAGTCAAGAAAAAGGATAGAACCTTTAGGTTTGTTGTTGATTACAGGAAATTAAACAAGGTGACACGCCTTGACATTTTCCCTTTACCGTTAATATCGGAGTTACTTTCAGTGCTAGGAAAAGCTAAAATATTTAGCGTGCTAGATGCAAATCAAGGATATTTTCAGCTAGGAATAGAGGACGGATATAAGACTGGATTTGTGGTCCCCGGAGGTAAGTACGAATTTAAACGATTACCTATGGGATTGGCTAATTCGCCGAGTGTTTGGGAATGGACTGCAGAGCACATCATAAGACAAATAAAAGGAAAATTTGCACTTGTCTAATTAGACGATTTTTTAATTTATTCAGCTGATTATCTACAGCATTTAAAGGACCTTGAGTTCCTATTTGAGCGCATAAAGGAGGCAAACATTAGAATGAAGCCAAAGAAATGTCAATTTGTGAAGTCAGAAGTCAAGTTTTTGGGCCATATCGTCTTTTAGAGCGGTATTGCGCCAGATCCTGATAAAATACATGCAGTAAAAGAATTTCCTAGACCAACTTCAGTTAAAGAAGTACAATCCTTCTTAGGATTAGCGGGATATTATCGACGTCATATAGATTCGTTTAGTCATATAGCTAAACCTCTTTCGAATCTGACGAAAAAAGAAATTCCATTTGAGTGGACAGAAGAAACAGAAGCTGCATTTCAAGCTTTAAAAAATGCTCTTATTACAGCACCAGTTTTGAGGAGACCAGACTTCTCTAAAGAATTTATTGTATCAACAGATGCAAGTGATTTGGTGCTTGGAGCAATTCTATCACAAAAGATAGATGGAGAAGAATATCCTATCGCGTATGTGAGTCGTCTCTTAAAAAAGAGCGAAGTAAATTATAGCACAACTGAAAAAGAGTTCTTGGCAGTTATTTATGCCGTAAAACAATTCAGAGTATATTTAAAGGATTAACATTTTAAGATTGTCACTGATCATTGACCATTGAAGTGGTTGTTTAATATAAAAACGCCTGGGTCGAGATTATCAAGATGGGGGATGATGCTCCAAGAATTTACCTTTGAAATAATACATAAACCAGGACGCATACATGGCAATGCTGATTGTCTCAGTCGTGTAGCCATTGGTGCAGTCACGGAGTATGAACCAGTCATTTCTCGTGAATTAATTGCAGAAGAGCAAAAACGAGATTCAATATTAAGCCCTATTATTGAACAATTAAAGTCATATGGGTCAATGGACTCTGAAGGTTATTTTCTAGATGATGACGACATGTTATACAATTTAAAAGAAAGCACGTCTAGGAGAGAGAAATGGGAAAGAATAGTAGTACCGGAAAAATATAAGAAATATGTTATGAGATTATATCACGATATTCCAATGAGTGGACATATTAAAGCAAAAAGAATGAGGAAGAAAGTAAATAAACAATTTTATTGGAAGGGGATGAATAAAGACATTCAGGAATATTGTCGTAACTGTGAGAGTTGTCAGAAGAAAACACCCCCTCTGAAAAGGAAGGAGCAGCCTTTTCAAAAATTTCCTAGTGCGGAACGACCTTTTTATCGATTAGGTGCTGACCTCGTGGGTCCGTTTCCAATAACTGATAAAGGAAACCAATATATTCTCGTATTAGTCGATCAATTTAGTCGATATTCGGAGGCTATTGCACTCCCTGATCAGAAAGCTGAGACGGTGGCGAGAGCGTTAGTAGAGACGGTGTTTGCTTGTTATTCGATCCCGACACAATTACTCACGGACCGTGGAGCGAATTTCACTTCCGCCTTAATGAAGGAATTATGCAAATTATTGGGGATAAAGAATTTATTCACTACAGCATATCATCCGGCGTCGAACGGAGCTGTAGAACGCTACATCAAAACAATGGTAGCAATGTTGAAGCATTATGTTAATAAGCAGCAATGTAACTGGGATATTTTTTTTGCCGTACATTAGCTTCGCTTATAACTCGACTCCCCACAGTGCAGTGAAAGAAACACCTTTCTTTTTATTCTACGGAAGAGAGCCAACTCTACCATTAGAAATATTAACAACCCCTAGGCGTGTACTCTATGATTTAGATGACAATTATGCTCATGAAGCTGAACTTAGACTGCAAGATGCCTACGAGATAGCGAGTAAAACTCTCGAGGAGCAGCAGCAAAAACGGAAAGGTTATCATGACCCTAAGCAGCGACCTTACGCCTTTAAAGTCGGTGATTATGTTTATTTACATTCACCTTTAGTCAAAAAAGGCTTAACGAAAAAGTTAGCTGACAATTTTAAAGGACCGTATGAAATAATGAGACAGTTGTCTCCAGTGAATTTTATCATACAAGAGGTCAATGGACGTGATAAACAGTTAGTTCACGCTAATAGACTTAAACCAGCATATGGAATGCAAAGGCAAACAGAGAATCTTCTCAAAATCCTGAGTCTGAAAATAGACCAGAAGCAGAAACAGAAGATCTTCACTATTCTAATGATAATCATACGTATTGGCAGAGGAACCTGCAGATACCTAGAGGTAATATTGTACCTCCACACCCCGTGGAACCAATGAGACGAGAGGAACCTATTCGTCCTCCACATGGGTATAATCTAAGGAGTTTAGGCCCTGTAGCTGAAGAAGAAAGGGTTAGAAGTTCCCCCCGAGATTCCTTAGTCGTTAGGCGAGCACAAAACTTACCCATGATAAACGTAATAGAGAATCATGAACCGGAAAAAGCAATTAAAACCCTCGATAGGGAAATAACCCAAGAAAGTCAGCGAGGGGAAGAAGTAAACACAAAGGTGGAAAAATTAGAACGGATGTTAGAACAAGTGGTGGGAGATATGCAGGAAATGAAACAGGAAGGACGTCCAATGGGTGAACAAATGAGAGAGGTAAAGAATCAAATCGAAGAAATAAGTCAAAGTATAGGAGAAATGGTTAAAAAATTTAACGAAATACGAGAGGAAAGGAAGCCAGAAAAATTCCTCTCCCCTCAACCACAGGCATCTATTTATCCTTCATATCAAACAATCGATTCGCCCATGCAGCAGCAGATTGTTTATCCTTTGCAAAATATTCAATGCAAACCCGAGGTACCAGAGCTAGCGTTAGAAAATCGGCGAATGCGGAGTCAAATAGAAGCAATGAGTGAAACAATTGCAGTTTTATCACATAAGGGAAAAAGGAATGCCCCTCCCCCACCGCATGCTCAATCAGCGTACCAGTCGTATGAAGACAGATCGCCTATGATGCAATCGCATACACCTTCTTATGATCATCCAATGAAATATAAAAATCCAGTATCGGCGGAGGAATGGATAGCGCCTCCCCGAAGCGTGGGTATTACCCCACCAGCGCAAAATTACGGAAGTAATCAACCCGTAATCATGAAAAGCGTAAATGCGCCTGCAACGAATGAAAATATGATGAGTTATATTCCCGATGCTAGAAAAGAGCTGTCCCGCTCAGAGACAGTTTTAAACAATCATACGGAGAATATGCAATCCATGATGCATGGATTATCTCCAGAGCTTCGTAAAATGGTGTTACAAGAGCTCTCTAATAGACATTCATAAAGTTTTGTTCCGTAGAGGCGTTATTATTGTTGTCCCATAGACAATTGCCAGTAATTATTGTCATTCATAACGTTAATGCTATAATAATGGCAAAATCGAGTTTTCACTCATGGAGTCGAAGTCATTGTTTATTGTATGGACTAGGGTAGTGGGATCGTGGGTGTTTTGCTAACTATCCCCTATCCTCCCTCCTTGTTCTGGAGTTGACCGGAATTTCTGAGGAGATTTGCATTCCCGTCCCTCAGTTTGAGAGGTTGGTTCAGACAAGATTGGGTTATTTTTATTCTTATAATCATTAAAGCATTGGCGTATATGTATTATTTGGCGTTATAATTAGTAATTTAAAATCTTAAAGGTATATGCATTTTGTCAATCTCGCTAACTTTTGTCGAGATTCATTATTTTTTGTTCGGCAATTTATCTATTTAGCCAGCTTTAGTTTATTATTGTTTACGGTGATGTTCAGTGTCAGGAGACCTGAAGTCCCCGTTTCCTTTAGTAAAGGATGAAATGGCGTCGGAGGAGAAATCAGGTGAATATGATTCTCTTTCCCACGCAAGAATTCTTTCTAAACCATGTCAGTTGGGCAGAAAATCTCTTGAAGTAAAAGAATCGCGGAGTGAAAAATTTACACTCGTAAATAAATCCGTAATAACAGATGGGACAGGAAATGGCGACTCCTTTTCTAATATTAATTATAAAGGTTAATATTATGTTTAAAGGATTATTTGTCTCTTTAGCGAACACGTAATCGTGTAGCAATTCAATCAACAGGTTTCAATTTGAAGCGGAATGAAAGCGATGATCGAAGGAGATTTGAATTACGTTCGACATCCACCCGTAAGCAAATACGCTACGAGGTGCTCTGTATTGAAAGAGGAGTAGGAAATAATAGATAGAAGGAAAAGAGGGATCACCTTTTCCCTTGATTCTAACAGATATTCTAATAAGATATCTATGAAAAGATTCTAATAGTCACTTGTCATTAGAATTAATTACAAACTTAACTTAATCTAAGGAGTATAAGTATCACTTATAAATAAAATCAATATATTAAGAAGGAATAGCGTTTATATTCTAGTATTATCAAGGACAAATAAAAAGAAAAATATTAATCATCCTATGTCGTATTAATATCACATGGTAATAATAATTAAATAAGTCACGTATCTTAATAATAAATGTTAAGAATTATTGTCCTGTAATAAGGATCAGTCACGTGGATCATTACTTGTGATTGCAAGCAGTTGAACAAATGAATTTAAAGATGAACAAGCATTTATATTTACATAATAACTGTTGATTAGAGAGAAATGAATTAATTAAAGTTTTTGCATCGTTTATTGATATTGAATTAATGAGAAGAAATAATTGTGTATTTTACGCACTGTATTTGGTATATTGATGGGTATTAAGCTTAAACACTTTGATTATTGAGTTTGAATAGATTTATTCATTAAGTCATTTTACAAGTTGATGTTTTGTGACCAAAGAAATAAAAATATTGTGATATGGAATGAGTAAAGTATGATGTATTATTACTTAACCAATGAACTTTGATGACATCATTAACTTTTACGAGAGCGAGTGAAGAAGGCGTCTTCCTCTTTTCTCGATTTTTTCTTTTTCATGACGACACGAAGAAACAAAAGGAAGCGTAGCGGAGGACTCGTGACGACATCCAACGATTTCAACCATCGGAGATGAGGAGTCACCCCCTCCTCTTCGCCGTAATTTTTCAGCGTCAAGTGGATCGATTTCATTACAATGAACCACACAAGGAATATGGACGAACACTTAGTGCTAGCGATAATGTCTTCATTTCTTTTCGAATGAATAAGATGAACACAAGAAAACTAAGCGATTTTTCAAAAGATCATCAACAACTACTACAGCGGAACCATGAACACTATAAAACTGTGAGTATATGAGAACTATGAACTTTCAATGTTGCAAGTCTGCATTTTGGATTCCAGTGCATCGACAATTTTTGAAACCATGCGAAGATGAACTAATAAGTCATGTAAGTCAATCATGAAGAACTTTATTATGAACTTTTATGTGATTTTTCGCGTATTCAATTTTGAATATTCAAGAACTTTTAATAACCTAACAGTGATTATTTTTAAATAATTCTTTGAACGAATTATGTAATCAATAAAGGCGCATTGCCCAGATTTTCGGAGAATTCTTGTGAAAAAGAATTTAAAATTCTCCCTTTGTAACAATTTATTGTGACTTACCAGAATTATGACTGTAATTTTTTAATTGATTTTTCTTTATTATTGATGTTTTAATAAAGAATTTTATTAGCTGTGTGCAGGAGGAGAAGAGATCTTTGTGATGTAGACAGGTGAGTTGAGGTATATGTATTCACACCCCAACGTGGAAGACTGCTGGAAGACCTCATTAGCGACTTCGGACCAGGTATGGCTCAGAAAATTTAGAGTTTTGTTTGCGTTTTTTGAAAATTTGTCATCAGTGGATGAACAAATTTTGAATTACCGGGAGCCCTGTGGCGACCCACCCCCTCTGATTATGTTGTTACATATTTTAAAGAACAATCATAATTCTTGATAAAGATTATTAACAGTTTGGGGAAGATTTTATAACTTTTGTTATAAAAACGGTTTATAATTGAAACCGTTGGAATTGTTAAACAATACGCTCATGAAGTTGAGATAATTTATTTTCAGAATTGTTTGACAAGCGGCATTAATTTACAGTTAGCTTTGTCGAGTGGAGTCGAGAGAGATCGTTTTCTCACCTTGAACCCCCCCCTCCTCCTCGATCGCGAGCTCTGTGCCACGTCTCTCAATTCTTGAGCACCTCTTAAATTGTTTAACCAATCAACGATGATTATTCTATCGTCAGTGAGCGGCGTCTCTTTACAATTTTGAGAGAGACTAAAAATCAGTTTTATCGAGATGTTCAGAAGAAGCAGTTGATTTCGAGATCTACTGAGAAGCAGTTGATGTTGAGATGTGTAGAGATTTTGTCGAATAGAATGGGAGAAGAAGAGACAAACCATGAAAAAGTCGTATGTTCTTTTAGAGTGAAACACTTTCACTAAATAATCTACCTTTAGATAGAAACAGTGTTTTACCCTGACCAAAAGAACCAAATAAAAATGAATATTATTATCGGTATTATTATAACTTAAGCCAATGTTATTTAACAATGCTTTCGCGGAGCCCGACGGAAGAAGAAGTCAAGCCACCCCCCGCCACTCACCGCAGACGGAGTCACCAAGAAGAACGGGTAATGATGCACATCCTCTCTCATTCTCTTTATATCGCAAAGGTCACAGAACATAATGATTTGTAAATATAGTGATTTGTGAGAAATTTTGCTTTACTAAAATTTTTGAATAATTTATCAGTTTTAAACATTTGAAATTATGAACGCAGTGCCTAAGATAATTACCTTGTAAAATAAAATAAAAAATTTTTAAGAGCTGCTGAGAAGTATAATAACGTTAAATGAAAAGTTTAAAGAATTTAATCTTTAACTAGAGTGGATAAAAGTAGATTTCAAATGTTGCTTTATTTTTACAATAAAGTATTTACTTAAAAAAGAGTGTAATAAATTAAAAGTCATTCTGATTAAATTCATTTCTGAGATTTTATCATTTTATTAACTATATATTATGGTTATATCCTAGAATAAATGTGTGTGTTTATATTGAAAACTTTGTTTCCATTGGTTACTCCAAACTCTTTTCTTTAAACTTCTTCTTATAAACCCCGGTGAACTTTCACGACCGGGTTGAACCAAATAAACCTCGGCTGCCCGTTTTATTCCATAAACGGAAGGACGGCTCAGACTCTGATTAAAATTGGTGTACTTTTTAATGGCGCAGATGACTGCATTAATTAGGGTCTGGGACCCGTACAGATTATTGGTCGCATAATAGAGCTTCGCCATTCAAACGGAAGACCAAGCGTTATTACTAATTCAAGATCTGGGACCAATCATCGACTCCTAACTTATAAGCTGGTTAATGACAGTAAAATGGAAATCACCCCGAACAACCACCAATCTCATCCACAACGGGAAATGACATCCTATTAAACATTACTCTGTTATTTTATTTTATTTTTATATAAGTTATTCACTTTTCGCTGATGATGGCAACGGTGTTGCCGAAATGGACATTGCGACATTTTTTATAAATCTGTTGTGTTTTAAGAGGTAACTTTTGTATTATAAGCTTTTGATTTTCAGTAAATTGAGTTATTGTTATTTAACAATAGTCCATGTTCACTATTTATCTACCAGCCTGTAATAAGTTAAGAGACATAATGAAAGGCAGATAAGAAGCAACAGTAATAAACAGAAAAATCTACGAATTCAATTCTCATTGGTTACATTAACGTTCCTTCTAATAGATGGATTTAAAATATTGTTAACAACGTCAAGGATTGGGTTTTTCTCAGAGTTAATCAGGTTATTCATGACTATCTGGATTATTTTTCAAGTGTCTTCTGATTTCTAAAGTTCTATGGGTTAAAATCCTCTACTGGTCTGTTTATATCTTGATTACTGACATTACCTCATGAATGGTTCCAAATTGATGATTATATTCCTATTGTTCAATAACACTGAATTTTATTATCACGGAATCTTTCTATGAAATTCATCTTCGTAAAAACAACCACAGATGGGACAGTTGAGAGAAATTATTGTTATGGTCTGTTATCTTCTTAGGGCTCAGAACATATTTGCTGTTGTTAGAGGTCTTAAAACCGATTTCAAGACCTCGTTTCCGAAATATGTTAAATATTCTAGTGATTTATGGACCTGTGTATGCATCATAGTTCCTGGAATCGTCTCTAGTCGATTGTGCATTATTTGGCGCTTAATCCTGTTAAAATGGAATGCGTGACTGGATCAGGGAAAAAATTATTTCCGGCGACCTCATAGGTGAGGCAGATTTCATCTCTTCTATCTTTTATTGTAACTGGATACTTCAGTGCCTGGTGGAATATTTTTGTGTTGGATGGGATGGTTGGTGGAAAAACTGATATGTTGCTTGTAGCAGTAGGTTTACTGAAATTTATGAATTCAATATCTTCTTATGAATTTTCTTGCAAATGTTCAGGTCCAGGCAGTTTATACAGTTGTTTTGCTTCTCTTCCATGGTGTATGAGATATTTTTATGGAATTGGTTGAATGTGTGAAGTAGATCTCCGTCTTTCATAACACTAATGGGAAATGGGGGGAGCCCATTAGTAGTCCACTGGGCATTCAATCAAATTGATCATTCAATGCAAAGAAACTCTGCTTACAAATGTTAGCTTGAGAATTCATAACATCATCCCTGTTATTCTTATAAACATAATTCTCTGTGAATAAACTGTCGACAATAGCTATAGTTTCCCGGAAAGGATTGTTAATGTAAAGATTTACAAGTTTAGTGAAATGAATTTCAAACTATCACTTATTTGGATGCCGCACTATCAGGATAATAATCAGTAAGTATGCCACTTTTCTTATGGAGGTACGGTTTACCAACAGGCAAATTGGGTTATTCGCCAAGGGTACTTATATAAGAGCCCTGATGCGAGGGGGGGAGAGGGCTTACTGCAGACAATTTTGTTGGCAACCCTCTAAAATTCATCTGAACGAAAGTCTTTGATCACTGATCTTATATTTCTTTGGAAAACATGAAAAAAATACCCAACTCCTGCTTGTACAGGCTCGACTGACCCAACTGTGGTTGTTTTTACATAGGATGTATGAAGAGGCCTTTCAGGGATAGATTAAACTAGCATAAAAGGCCATGTTTGAACAAAGATGGGAAGTGAACCTTTGCTGATCATCTGTTGAAGCTTTCATCGACGTATCAGCAGGAATCATAAGGTAACCAATCTGGAATAATTCATGCATTTGTTTTAAAAAATTTCTCTTTTATTATTGATGCTTATTATCTACCCATCATTATGCCTCTTTTGTTGTTTTACCTTGCTCGTCCACCAGTTACAGCTTCATTTCATCTGATTGGCAGATATCTTTATATATTTGGTGGAGTTAACCTGCACATTTTTGTACTCCTTTCATGACCTGGTGATGAAATTAATTCGAAAATCGTTGGTTACAATACCATATTGTTATTCATGAACCCTTTTGTTATTTGAAGTTTGCTTACTTTGTATGATCGTTAAAATACATTAAGTTTGACCTGTAGACACATTTTTGCAATAGATACGGTAAAAATGATTCTTCAGTAAATACAGCAATCCAATTTTGTAAATACAACGCATAATTCCCTTGTGCACAGACCAGGAGATTAAAAGGCTGTGATTAAATTAAGAAAATCAAAAACAACTGATTGAGCACCCAATACCCACACTAGTAACAACACTTGGTCAGTGTAGAAGTTGGTACAGATGAATTTATTACAAGTTCCCGACTGGTCTATGGAACACTCCATGCGCTGTCTTTACATGCAGTATGTGAGATTTTCCATCTTGTCCAGGGAAAGTATTTACAATAAGTCCTTTGGGCAATTTTTTGGGGTAGATTGCCATCACCAATGAGGACAGGATCTATCTTGATTTTTCTCGGTTTTACATGCCACCCTGTTTTTTGGGATAACGATGCTATATGTTCCCATAACCACCAGAAGTGATTCGCTGGTGCTTAAATAATTCTCCATTGTTTCCTTACTGAAAATATCTTCAAGAGGAAATATTCCTTGTGGCTGTTTCACGCTTGTAGTTGACATTAATTGTCAACAATTAACTATTATCTCTTCCTCTGCAAAAATAGTCAACATAAATTCGTCTGTCCTCATTAGATTCTCCATAATCGCTTTCATTGTACAAACCTAGCGTCAATAAACTTCAGACACCAAGTAATTTGGCTAAAAACACAGTGAAAATTGCATACAGAGGATTGCAGGCTAATGAAAATAGATTTACTGAATATATGTAAGAATATCAACATCGATTTAGAATCGATTTAATAGTGTGAAATAATTTATTCAAATTTATGTAAAATGGCGTTGTCAACAGGTTTCAAAGAACTTGGTACACAAGGGGTCGCCAGCATATAGAACTTTCCTGAAGGCTGTAGAATCGCCAGGAATGCTTTGCATCAGGCTTTAAAAGCACCTTCCACGCGACAGAGCACAGTATTCGTGTTGTTTTGAACCATGGGACGAGGTAAGCCAGTAGAACCGTGTATACGGCAAAAAATCATACAGCAATTCCAGAATAACAAATCCCAGCGAGCCATTGCCCATGAATAATCAGTTCCACTCTCTACTGTTAATGGGATCATCAAGCGTTTCAGAGAAATCGGGAAAACAGACCCAGGGACTGCACCAGGCAAGCAGCGATTATTGAATGTTAGGGACCTACGAGTATTTTGACGTTACATTGTGAAAAACAGGCATGCTCCCATAAGTGAAATGACTGTTTGGGCTCGAGAATATATTCATATACCCATATCCGAAAGCACAGTCCACCGTTACATCAGAAGATGCAACTATTACTTATACGCTACAAAGAGGAAGCCATTTATGAGCACTGTAACTAAGCGTTGCCGGGTAGCATGGGCCAGAACCCATCTAACATGGACCCTTGCTCAGTGGAATAGTGGTCTGTGGTCCGACGAGTCCACCTTTGCAGTGATGTACGGCAATAACGATCGCAAGATGCTAAGGACCAAGCACGAAAGTTACCAGACTGTTACCAGAGGAAAGTTCAGAAACCTGCATCGCTGATGGAGTAGGGCTGCATGAGTGCAGCTGGGACAGGATCGCTTCACTTTTGCGAGGGCACTATTAACTCTGCTGCCTATATAAACATTCTTCAACAGCATCTGTGTCCATCCCGCCTAAAGTTGTTCAAAAGAAGACCAAGCATCTTTCGGCAGGATAACGCGAAGCCTCATGCTGCTCGGAACACCAAGGCTTGGCTACAACAGCAGCGTTTCAGGATGCTTGACTGGCCTGCCTGCAGCCCAGATCTGTCACCCATTGAAAATGTAAGGCGCATTTTAAAGTGAAAAGTCAGACAGCGGAAGCCTCAAACACTGCAGCAATTGCGGGCGTGTATTTCCGAAGAGTGGGACAAAACTCCAGTAGAAACAGCGCAGAAGTTAGTGTCCAGCATGCCTCAACGACTTCGGAGCATCATTCGTCGAAAATGTGACGCCACTCGGTGGTAATGTGCAATAAACGGTACGGTGTACGATGTTCATTGCAACGTGTTGAAAACGGAACATTACAAAAAGTCGCTTATTTAATTTTCTCGTTTTTTTTTTAATGTTAAATGCTATATCACAGTTGTATTAAAGCTCAGTGCACTCAATAAAGTAATTTTCATTTGTTTATAATTAGTTTCATTGTACCTATCCAAAATTCTGTAGGTGTCGGAAGTTCATTGACGCTAGGGTTGTAGTAAGGCGACCTTATCATCCGTTTATTTCCAAAGTGACGCGAACTGGGGGGGGGAGGTATGAAATGCCACTCTCTGCCATGCCAAGGTCATTCTCATGAAATATATGTAGGTCCATTTTCCGAAGGTGCTGTTTCAATTTTTTATCTGCTTCTTTTCAAATTTGTCCCTTGGTCCAACCAGATCTGTTTAGGCTCTCCTCTTCTACAGATGAAACGTTCTAATGCCATAATAAACCAATCTGTGGTGAGTGAGAGGGCTACTTCTAAATGTACTGCTCTCAATGATAAACAGGTGAAAATTACACCATATTGTTTTAATTTTGTTTTTCAGTAATCGACTTCCAATAGACTAAAAATTCCATTCCCACTATGAAAAATGGGCTGCTACATTGTGCAATCGAAATTGTGGTAATTGTGGTTATCATACCATTCCCAATTTAAATGCTTTGTCTTTTTCTAATCGGCATTTCAGACATCTCCGGGCACTCCTTATGGCTCTTTGCATACCCAAGGCCTATGCATTACACATTGCTGCTTGTCCCTGATGACCTCCAGCTTTATAATAATAGCAGCTTTGTCCAGGAATGCTTTGGATTGAGGATATCGACCATTTTTCTTTGTGAGATATTTGGGTCGCCTGCTCTAATCTGCTTGACATTCCCATGACTCCATCGATTATGAAGGTCAACAAGTCAAACACACTACTTTTTGAGTCTACTGCTTTCAACTTGGAAAGACCATCCATTTTCTGAGGAAAACTTTCCCATTGACATTTTTTCAAGTTTTAATGGCTATCTCTAACACCTTCATGGTGTGATAACATGTTTGTCGATTATGGCTTTGATGACCACATGCAAATTTATTCCAAAATCGTAGACACAATTCAAATATTCGTATTAATTTCCACCAATCACTGAAATTTTTGTAAGAATAGCTTCATGATTTTCTGATAATCCACAAAATTGCTTCACTTCTATTTCATTATATAGCAAACAGTCTGGTGTTTTCTCTTCCTGTGGCCAATGATTTTCATTTCATCTTAGAAATATCGATAAGTTGAGTTCGTGGTGGTATCAGAGAGATTTTCATCTCTAATCTAATCTTCTGCCACATTCTTTTTAGTTGGTATCAACTTTCACATGTGCACGTCTGTATATTTTTATATCTCTGTGATTCTATGGACAACATATTATTTAAGCTGCGTGGACTATCTGAACGACGCCAATACAACACATAGTTACACAGCACTGAAATTCTCATAACAATGTTTGTTTGTAATTGTCTTGCTGAGTTACACACAGGTACACTACAGGACAACATGTCTGGTCACTGTGCAGTGCAAATAAGAGCTGAATTTCTACATGCTGTGAGATCAATGGAGCATAACATCTGGCTATTTGAACCTTTGTAATTCCTAGGATTACTTATGAATACTTTTCCAGAAAAATGATTTCATCATCCCATCTTAGTCTCAGTTCGCACATATCCTGGATCAGCATCTTAGTTCGGATGAAAAAATGACCTAGAAATTATAATTGATGAAATAGACACACTATGACTTTCAATAATTCTCATTTTGTAAGAATATTTTCTCTGTCTACAACGTGTTTATCTGTAGTGCGGAATTTGAACTCGGATGCAACTACTTTTGGATTTCAGTGTAGTCCTAAAACCCGCTCTAAATATCTGTTCACCTTGTAACTGAAGTGATTCTCTTCTTTCAAATTTTCGGGCTGATGCAATTTCCAAATTTTGGCTCGAAGCTTAACCTTTCTCAACCTGAAATCCTCATCGACAGTGGATTTCTATTACATCTCGAATCTTCTTAATGAATACTTCTTTCATTGAAAAACTGTCTAAATAGTCGTCCACATAGTGATTGTCAACTATGCAGTTCACAGCTTCTCCAAACTCGCTTTGTAAGTCTTCAGCACTTCGCTTTTTTAACCAATGAGCTTGAAATGGAGAACTGACTGCACCAAACATTATTACCCCCATCATCCACATATCTAGAGGCATTATTCAATCTCTTCCCTTCCAAAGAAATCTGAGCGATTGCTGAACTTCAGTCCGTATCTTTACCATGTTGAACATGTTGCATGTCTGCACAACTGGCAAATTATCATTGTCTCTAAACGTCCTAGCATATTAATAAGGAACATCATGATATCTGATCCCTGTAGTAAGGTATCATTGCGGGATATTAGTCCATGTGCCATTATCTAGTAATAGAATGTTGTCTTCTTTCCACAACTTACCTGTCTTCCAGCCTTCTTCTATTCGCTGAGACAATTTCTCCATCATATATTTTTCTCTGGTGTCTCAGATTTTGGAAGAGTTTCAGAGATATTTATCCTTAGTGCATCCATTTTGAATCGCTCCTTTTCTGTAATAGCTTATCGTCCGACATTTGAAAGGCAGCATAGGAATAATGATTTACTTTGTCACCATGCTTCTCTTTTTGAAACTCGTGACCAGTGCATTTTCCGCTTTTTTTACTACAAATCTCGGTACAGATAAATGAATGTTGTCTTGACCTTTAAACACGATTGGTCTTGTCTCTTTCAAGGCAGCAAACGATATCTCTTTCAAAAGAGACCACTGATGTTTCAATTCATAATGATTTAAAGGTTTAGCCAGCATACAGAGAATCTTCATGCTTTGCACATTGTCGATCTACTACTGTGAAGGCTTCAAGGGAATCTTCAAGTCCAGAGATTCTCAATGTAACTCTCCTGAAATTCAAAATTGTTCCACTGGTGCAATTCATCTCTAAAAAATTTAAAGTACTTATTTTTTCTTTTAATCCTAGGCAATCAGGTATGTCCGTGTCGATCATGCTCATTAAAAAAACTTTCATCAAGAATATGAGAACAGCGAGTTTACTGTGGATACTGATATGATGTAAAAAAACAAAGAGATGGATTAATTTCAATAGCTCTCATCAACATTTGACCTACTGGTCGTTTCTTCTTTTTGTCCTGAAAAATTGTGCTGTGCAATGCATCTTTCAGATTCTGTTAATCATTTCTGGTAGTCTTTCATGATTTTTTTGAGTTTACAGCTCTTTCATTCAGTTTGAACAAATTCTTGGTTAGACCTCGGCTGATCGACTTCTGACATGTAGACTAATCCTACATTTGGCTATCTTGGTAATTATCGCCTACTGTTGTGCAGCAGCTTATGGCAAATAATTAATACTTTCTTAGTGAAAAAAATAAAGGGATAAAAAAAAATTACAATTCCTTTCTTCTAAGGGAATTAAGATTCATTCTTTTTATTGAGAACAGACAAATTTATATTTATAATACCCAAATTATTAGTAAGGAAACAGATCGTACCGTTAAATAGAATGTTCATATTTTGAACGTGTTCACATGGGGATACAACCCACTAACCGACTGTAATGGCAAGGGGAGGACCTGGTCACGGATACTTACGGTATAAGCTGTTGCCTAATAAAAACATAGTCTTCCATGGTAGCTCAAAATTCCAGCCGCTAACCAACCATTCTCCTTGACAAGACTTTTAGCTCTGCTACTTCCCTCCTGACTGCTCTGCCATTACGTATCACATCAATGGGAGATCGCCACAGTCATTGGCCGATGACTGCACATCCGCAGCGCCATCTATTAACAAAATTCAATAGTATATAATAAGACGAATGTCACAATACTTCCACCATTAAGGTTGAAAAGATCGAAAGATGAACATAACATCTTGACAACTTGTATACACTTCATTAATCCAATTCTGTCCTTGATGAAGATGCCTATAGTCCACACAGTGATCTCTTTTCTGAAGATTGTAGTGTCTTTGACTAACTTTAGGTTGATTTCAATGTCCTGTTGATTATCTGTCTCTCTGTTTGTCTGGTCCGACTCTTGATCTTGTGACACTGGTTCTACAGTTCCAAAGGTCTCATCAGGTGTATCCTGCACAGGTTCCAAGAAGACTGTCGATAATTCATCCTCATCTTATTCCACACTTTCATCTGTGGTCCTCTGGTTCCTCCTCCGTTTTGGACGCATATTTGTTTTCCCCCTATCTCAAGACCTCTCCTCGTAGCCCTCAGACGGTACACATGCACAACTTGAAATTCCTTAGTGTGAACATTTTGTATTCTGTAATTACCAGGATTGATCCTTTTATGTATACAAAAGGACCCCCTATACATGCACCCGAATTTATTTTTTCCTCTCCCTTTTAATAACAAAAGAACCCTTTCTCCTACACTTATGTAATTTATTATATTATCTAAGATTACTCTCCTCACTGGCAAACTTTCAAGCAAAGTGCAATCTGGCAACCAAACCCTATCCATATTGTTTAGAAGATACAATATTGCCAATTCGATTCCGCCCTTCCCACGGAGTTCGAGGGTCGAATCCATACAATAAATAGGAAGGGGCTTCTTGAGTGTTCTCATTATATATGGTCCTAATGCCGAATAGGGCAGAATTCAAAATATTCATCCTATTTGTATGGCTTACCATCACAGAGCTTTCTCAATGTTTCCATAATATTTTGATTCATGCATTCCACCCGACCATTTGTGTTAGGGCGATATGCAGTAGTACAAATGTGATTAACTTTTAATTCTTGCAGAACACCCTGCATTAGCCCAGAGGTAAAATTCGTACCTTGGTCTCAAATAAGTTCATACGGAAGACCAGAATGACAAATAATATTTTCAAGAAAGGCCTTAGTAACAGTTTCAGCCTTTTGATCTTTCATAGCAATAGCTTCAGGATATCTTGTTAAAACATCTAGACATACCAAAATGTATTTATAACCTTGTTCAGTCTCTGTTAACTGACCAATTATATCTACTGCCAATTTTTCAAAAGGATTGATTTGCCTTAATACCCGTTTGAAACGACATTTTCTAAACGACATTGATAAACTTTTTTTAAATGACAGAACAAATAAACAGATATCTTTAGCCATAGACAGCCAATACTATTGCCATTTCAATGCCATAATTGTTTTCTTAGTACCTTTATGACCAGCTAATTGATTATCATAAGCAACCTCAATTAATTTAGGCCTTATATCTTCACCTATGCAAATTCTAATAATTTTTTTATTTCTCCTAAAACCTCTTACTTTCATATTGTTGCTTATTTCATGCCACATTAGTAGGTCATCAAGAAATTCAAATCTCCCTTTCCTATTCCATTTACACCCTTTCTTTTTAGACCCTTTAATGGCTTATATTATTTTACAAAAATATGGATCATTTTGTTCAGACTTTTTAATTTCTTCATTAAAATTTCTTGATTCAATTCTTACTATCCCTAAACATTCCCCTGTAACTGGACAAGATATAAAATCAGCTACTACATCCCCCCCCCCCGGGGAGTGGGGGGGGGGGGGGGTGGGATTGGGGGGGCTCCAATGGCGAACATTGGATTTACTTGTTTTAGATGTGACAAAAAACATAGTGGTTTATGATGGGT
>JAHWFO010048623.1:97167-138768 GCA_023313115.1 Rhysida immarginata | reverse complement strand
AGAACGTATTTACCAAAAGTTTTCATTGCAGTAGTCTATTAAGCTGCATAAACAAAGAAAACATGGGAAAGATTTGCATGATTTCTCTGTAAAAGAAAAATTACATGCTTTTAGTTCTTAATTTTCTTATTTAAACCTTATTATGGAAACAACAGAATTAGGGCCAATATTTTTACAAATAGCAGAATTAAATAAAAAGAACGACCTCAATAGCACAAATGTTCAATCTTCATTTTCAGTGCGATAATATTCTCACACTTTTTATCTTTACTGTGTAGTTGATTTAGACGGTTAATTCTGATGAATTTCTTCATATTTTTAAGATGAAAAACCAAATTTTTTCACATAGTTAGAGTGATTTCTATATACACACACTTGCCAGAGAATACCTATATTAATTGCGCTAAAGGTGCTTATTTTTTTTTTCCAATGACAAAAGTATATGAACCCTGCTTTTGTTTTCTTACTTCTCGGTATTCTGCACATTTTGAACTAATTTTCCAGATGGTGTATTAAGAATAATCACTTCATCTATAAAAATAGTCCATTTCATAGATCAGGCTATCCAGCATGAAACATAACATCAGAGTTTTCAATATTCTCTTTAGTAATCAGTCCATATTCTCTTTAGTGATTTTCGAAATTTTCATTTTGATTGACATTTCTCTGGGATTGGTACATAATAGGGAACCGGAAGGGCCGTACATTCGTGCCGTCATTAAATTAGTATTCATAAAATACTGCTACTGTTATATATGCTGTCAAAACTCTTACTGGTATATTCATTGGGTAGAAACAGGATTAAGGCACTCAGGTAAAATTTGTAACCTTAATTATTTGAAGAATTTTGAAAAAAAAAAACCTAACTAGAAACGGCATGACGTCATAATCATGAAGCCTATTGTTTAAGTGTCGGCGATATACGACTCCAGGAGTGTATAGATAACTATTTCATAAATAGTAATGTCTGTAATCTATTATTATGATAGACAAATATTCACGCCTTCTGGTTCAGTTTATGGTAGCACCAAAAAAACTCGCAAGGATGGCATCTTAAAAGTAATAAATATTTATAGTTTGTGCAATGTGGGACCCTATGATTATAGAATAATCTCTGGAACAAACCCATACAGAATGATAAAGATTTTGGGATTTATAATTATTGTCCCTTTCAGGCTTTAATTCAAAATAAATATTGGTGTAATCTTACTGCCAAACTTTCACTTAGTTACTTATAGGTAATTCCCAATATCAGAAAATATTACTAGCTAAATTCAAGGAACTATTCGAAAAATCTAGCTTTATTTCATCCCACTCTTATACTTTTCTAAACGCAAAAATATTTGATAAAATTATCCCATAAGAAACAGGCATTGTTTTTTACCCATAAAACCCAGTTTTACATTTTAATTACAAATATCTCAGCTTAAAAATTTACATGAGTTTTTATATAAGGACATATAATAAATGGAAATGACCTTACTAATCTGTGGATATCTTGATACAGAGAGGAGACGCTGGTTATTACTTTTTCCACAATAAGTTTATTCATCATAGATGCACATTTCAGCTACCAAGTACCCATCTTCAGTATGAACCAAGTAAGAAAGTTATACAGGAGGTACTTATAATAACAATAAACCAAATAGAAAGAAGCAAATAAAGAACCAGAAAGACATTAGGGCAAGTTGAACACGAACCTAGGAGAGAATTCTAGCTGGAAATAACTATTTGATAATATTCAGTAGGGTTTTCCAAGATATCACGATAATGGGTCCAAAATAGAGATTCAGTAGGTTGTTTCTCTGGTTTGTCATGATTTCAAATGACTCTAAATAATTAAACGTCTTTGCATTGTTCACCACATGAAGTATTTTTGATTTCTCCATCTTGAAATCCTGCCTGGTCTTGATGATGTTGTCTTTTAATGCAGATCATTCCGGTCTGTTGTTCTTGACATGATCGAGATGTTCCTCAGTTCTAGTTTCTCTCCTCCATTTGGTTTTGCCAATATACTTTTTATCGCACGTTCCGCATTGTATTTGGTATACCCCAGATATTTCATGACTCGGGATCTGATCCTTGATACTACCCTGTAGTCTTATCATGGAATGGTCACTTTTATATGCAACCTATAAATTAAAGCTGTTGCAAATTTTCTCCATGCCTCTGGTCAACATTCAGGTAGACAAAATAATATGATGTCCTTCTCTTGGTCTGGTTCTGGCGCCATGCATTAAGAAACCTTCTTCTTGAAATAATGTTCCTTGATCAATTTGTCGATTGTATGGTCCATTAACCCGTTGTACCTAGCTGCCTGCTTGATCCTCCTGAATTCTACTTCCTTTTTCCCCTGGGTCAAAGGTATATCCAAGGCCCTGTCAGTCATGTGGTTGATTGTATGCTGCAGTTTGTGTCCATAGCAGTGGCTTAAATTATTGAGATTTTTTTAGAGTAAGTCTACTTGGTCGATCTTGCAAATTGCCAAGATATTGTCGACATACTAAACCAGACCTCCGGGAAATATTTCAAATTGTTGTGAGCAAGGTTTTCGAGGTAGTTTAGGAAAAGATTGGCTAGAATTGGGCTTAAACCATGGTGGTGCCTTTCTCCATCTTTAAATATTTGTTATCATACTGGAAGAAGTTGTTGTAGCATACTAATCTCCGAAGTAATAGAATATCCCTGACCTTAGCTAAAGAAATCTCATTGTAGCATAAGATCCTTCCATGATGACTAATGTATGGATTATGGGAATCGTAGGGAAAATAGAAGATACGTCAAAGGAAACTAGGATATGCAGTTCTGGGACTGTGAAATTATCTAGTTTTTGGGAGAGATCAAAACCATTTTTATCAAATAATAGTGACCAGGTAGGGTGAGTTCATTAAAGTGGTTATTTAGTATCCTTGCTATCCCAGACTCCTTGTAGGGAAGTCTGTGTTATCTGCTATTGGCCTCCTGGTATTCCCTAGTTTGTGGGTCTTAGGTAAGCAGTAAATGTGTGGTTACTGCGGGTTGCTAGGGTACATGTTCCTGGTTTATGTCTTTTTGAAGAAAGTCTTGCAAGATTTTGTTTTCTCAATTAACGTGTTGAGAAAATTGTTGGTTAGGATAGTATAAGGGCCCTGTTCGAGAACCCCATAGCACCTTAATCTAGGATGACAACTCTATAATTAATTTCACATTTTAAAAAGAATACAACACGTTCTAGGATATAATGATATGCAGAGAGGGAGATGGTCTTACCTTCGATATTTATTCGGAAACCAAACTATGACCCTTCATACATGTGGAATGATTCCAAACACTGCTATAGACACAAATTTGCGGTATACAACCACATGATTCTCAGGGCCTCGAATATGTCTTTGACCCAGGAAAAGAGGGAAATAGCCGGATCAAGGAGGGATTTCAAGAGATCAAGGAGGCAACTAGGTACAACATAAATATGGATAATACTATCGACATATTGATCAAGAAACATTACTTCAAGAATAAGGTTTCTTAATGCACGGTGCTCGAATCAGACCAAAAGAAGGACATCATGTTCATTATGTCTTCCCTACAACTGACTGTTGACTAGAGCATGAAGAAAATTTGCAACAGCTTTAATTTAAGAAACACAGCAATGAATAACCAATTACAGCAATACAACCTTAATAACTAATTACAACTAAATCCAAGAAAACAAAACAACCAATCACGCTATTATGTCAAGACCAGAGAGTTTCAAATTAAAAAATATGCTATAATCAATAACTCCGCTTAATGAAAGAGTTTCCGCATAGTAAAGCCTGTTTTTTTTACTTCAGAATAAATTCAGCAAGGGGTAACCATTCCCCTACAGGCATCGAGCCGTCGTCATTGGTTAGTAATTGATTCCTTGCTTTGTTTTTTAAATTTACAGGGATTCCAAAAATGTATTAAACTGGGTTCTTTACCGGAGAGAATGACTTTAAATAGATCGAAATCATAATTGTGCTTTTCATTCAAAATATGGTCAGCAAAAGGATGAAACACCAATTATACAATTCTTTTTGCAGGCTATATGTTCTGTCTTTCGTTTGGTCACACCTCTCAGTGAGCTGCCCAAGTAGAAGCGTCCACACTTGGTACGGCCAAACTTATAGATACCTGCTCGTTCCTCCATGGGGATTTTGTCCTTTGATGCACTTAAACTTCTCTTCATCGTCTTAGCGCTCCTGAAGGCTACTTTAATCTATAAGTCACTACACAGCTTTTTGAGGCCTCGATACAACTGGACGTTGTATTCTAAAACTAATACATTTTTGTAGTCTTCCAATCCCTTTCTAAGGATCGTGACTTTTTCAATCTTCACGTGACTACTGATTTTTATGGTCATCCGGCCCAACGTTTTACTTTCGAAACCATTAAAAACAGCAAAGGATCTGATTAAAGCAATCTCCTTTTCTCTGGCTTCCTCGTTGAGTGGCAGTATCGGCGCTCTCCTGAATTAATGGTGGAATGCCGTTAATTTTAGGGGATACAGTGGTTGAATCGAGGCCTCAAAACGCAGTGTAGTGAGATCAAGATAAAATAGCCTTCAGGAACGCTAACACGGTGAAGAGAAGTTTAAGTGTGGCAAAGGACAAAATTCCCATGGAGGAACGAGCAGGTGTCTATAAGTAGGGGTGTGGCACGTGTGGACGCTTGTATTTGGGCAGCTCACTGAGTGGTGCGACCAAACGAAAGACAGAACATATAGCCTGCATAAAGAATTGTAAAATTGGTGTTTCATCTTTTGCTGACCATATTTTGAATGAAAAGCACGATTATGATTCCCATCTATTTAAAGACATTCACTCCGGTAAAGATCCCAGTTTAACACATTTTTGGAAATAACTGGAAATTATAAAAAACAAAGCAAGGAATTAATTACTAATCAATGATGACGGCCCGATGCCTATAGGGGAATGGTTACCCCTTGCTAAATTTATTCTGAAGAAAAAAAATGCTCTTTCAAACGGAAACTCTATTATTAAGCATAGTTAGGCTATTGATTATAGCACATTGTTCAGTTTGAAACTGTCGGGTCTTGATATAATAGCGTGATTAGTTGTTTTGTCTTGGGTTTAGTTATAATTAGTTATTAAGTTTGTATTTCTGTAATTGGTTATTCATTGCTGTATTTCTGTAATTGGTTATTCATTGCTGTATTTCTGTAATTGGTTATTTATTGCTGTATTTCTTTTATAAATTCCGAGTTCTCTGTGCGTTAATCACTCACTGATGAAGAAAGAATAGCTTTCGAAATGTACATCTGAGGCATTATTAAAATGATTATTGTGGATTTGTAGTTTCCTGTCGTCGTTAGTTTTATTGTTGTGTCCACAGTTTCTTGGCTGATTTCTCTTACACCCCCTGTATTACTTTATTACTTGATTCATACGGAAGATGGGTCCATTGTAGCCTCCCGAGGTTAGTAACACCTGCTGGTTAGTACTCGCATGTAAGCTCAGTTACGATTTTGAATGCGTAACTCGGAAACTACTCGATGGAATACGATCAAATTTTAACCGTATACAGCGCTTTATGTACCCTATTATTCATTATTCTAGGCGTTACAGAAACTGAGTTATGAACTTGTTGATCTTGGTGGCGGCATTTTTATTTCTGTTCAAATCTCAGTTATCGTTCAAATTCGGACCCATGTTCGCATGAACTGTTTTGCTGAGAATGATCCATACACCCTGTATAAAATACAAATTATCAAGGAAACATTTTTAGAGAAAATGAACAAGAATTTAGAAAGGTAATAAGGTCCGAATTATCGACTACACAACCAATAAATGGAAGATGTCAAGAAGGGAAAAAGTAATTTAAAAAAATTTCATCACACATTGACCTGAATAAATGTATTTACCTAATGTTTTCATTACAGCAGTTTATTAAGATTTAATGATGCTAAAAAATCAAATTTCAAATTACTGCCTACTAAATTGAAGATATCAACAAGTTAGGGAACCGATAAGCACGGGATTTTAACGTATTCGAGGATGAAAAGGTAAGTATTTGTTTTCTAAAGAAGACTTTCGTTGTAAGGGCTAGATGAGTGTGTTAAGACACTGCTTGCTACATCAATGTGTAATTCTAGCAGAAATGTGAAATTCAAAATAAATAAAAGTATATATACCTGTAAAGTTAAATGAAGAGAGCAGAAATTCTGTATACATTCGATTATATGAGAGCCCTTTAATTTTTAAGCATGCTGGTATAATGAAATGAGCGTCAATTGTTAAAGCATTCTGTGCAAGGGTCTATTATTTCATCATAATCTATTGCCAAACCGTTTCAACGTTTGCATGTACTGCTGAAGCGAGCAATTAGCTGCAATCTATTGATAGCAAGATGCCTAACAGAATTTATCTATTGATAATATAAGGCATAGATGTTTACATGCGATATCTTAGCATTGAAAGTTTCCAGTGCTCTCATAATGGTATGATTGGAATACTTACCATTGAACCAATTTCAGCTATCATAAATTTCTCATTATATTCATTCTTGACACATACGTCATTCCAGATTCGTTTGATATATTACATGCCATAGCCTAGAAATGAAAGATCCAATGGACAATAGTGATACCACTAAATCACCTACCTTTGAATGAATTTCGGTTATAAATAAAAATATAATGTTATACTCATTCATGACACGTCATTCCAAGCAGTAGGATATATTAAATGATATAGCCTAGCAAAGAAATTTACAATACACCATAATGATTCCAGTAAAACACGTACCTTTGAACCAATTATGACTTTCATTAATATTACTTACGCGTCAAAAAATGTTGTTTGATACATTATATGCCATAGCGTAGCTTTGAAAGTTCCAATAGGCAATCATGATTATAGTAAACCACGTACCTTTTAACCAATTTAGATTATCAGTAATTTTAAGCAATGTTCATTCATTGCACGTCATTCCAAACAGTTTGATATGACTATACACTGGGTGAGCATATTATTATGACTACCCTGTCAGTATCTCGTTGGGCCACATTTTGTCCTTAATACTGCGGTTATTCTACATGGCATTGATTCCACGAGATGTTGGAAGGTGATGGGAGGAATCTGACATCATGCCTGATGGATTGCACTGTCCAGTTGTGCTAGATTGGATGGTGGTGGTTCCAGCCGTCTGATGGTTAGATCGACTTCGTCCCACAAATTCTGAATTGGAGTGAAATTTGGGGATTGTGGGGGCCACCAAAGTAAGGTAAAGTCCCCCTCATGTTCCTGGAACCACTCCTGCACCATACGAGCTCTGTGGCATGTCGCATTGTCTTCCTGGAAGTAGCTGGAAGTGGCATCTCCATTGGGGTACGCCATCAACATGACAGGGTGGACTTCATCAGCGACGATTGGGATGTATGCTGTGCCATCCAGACGTTGTTCAAGGCGTATTAACGGACTCAACGCATGTCAGGAAAACATTCCTCAGACCATAACACTGCCCACACCGCCCTGAAGGGTTGTACAAGGTACTCATGCATGCAGGGTCCATGCATTCATCTTGTTTCCACCAGATTCTCACGCTCCGTCTGCATGATGTAACTGGAATCTTGACTCGTCAGACCACATATTTGTTTCCACTGCTCGATAGTCCAGTCCTTGTGAGCGAATTAGAGTCTTTTCAGCTTGTTGGCTGCAGACACCAAAGGTGTGCGGACCGGTCTTCAACTTCGGTATCCCATGCGTTGCAGCGTGCAGTGGATAGTGCATTCGGAGACCGTTGTGGAGGACCCCTGATTAAGGTTAGCAGTGATTTGATGCACAGTTGCCCTTCTGTTCTCCTTTATCAGTCGTGACAGTATCCGTTCTGTCCATTCATCAGCCATCCGCGGGCGTCCACAACGCGAACAGTAAGACCCCCGTCTTCCGGCTAACCATCCAGTCTTTAAATACTTTAACAATGGCTGCTCTTGAGCACTCCTCGAATGCTGCTGTTTCGCTGATACTCGCTCCATAGCTCCGAGCACCTACAATCATCTCGCATCCGAAGGCTCTTAAACCGCGTCGTTTACTTATAGTTGAAGAATGGAACACGTCTACTGTTGTCGACAACACTCAGCTTCCCTTTTCATATTGGTCTGGCCCGCTAGCAACATTGTGGCGACGTCCGTGCGCGCATTTGCATAAACATGTCAGGTGGTGATAAGAATATGCTCATTTAGTGCATTACATGCCATAGACTAGCACTGAAAGTTCCATTGGACTGTAATGGTTCCATAAAACCACATACCATTGAACCAGTTTTAACATGTTATTCCAAGTAGTTTCATAAAATGGTACCAGAAAACCAGGTATCATTGAACCAGTTTTGACTGAATTGACCATAAAGGAAGACCACCAAGAATCTTCACTACTTCACAAGCTTTTCCTCTGCCTTAGCTCTAACCAGTGCATAGGCCATTTACAAGTATACATAAAATTGTATTGTGACCTTTTAAAGTGGAAGTAGTTCTCCGATATTTTCCATCAACGAACTTCGTCTTTCGTTTTACCTAAGTTGTCGAATGGCGAAAACGAGAGTCGAAAATTCGGAATTGCATGACCGCTAGAGCACTAATGGATTGACGGACGGACATACGGATGTCTAATATGAAAACATTATTAGCTATCGGTCCAAATATTAAAAAATTCATATTCCGCATTATCAAAATAAAAAAAAATTAAGCATGCTAACTAAAGACACATTGCAAAATTCATGAATTAAAGCTGCATACTGAAAAAAAAAAACATGGCAAAGATTTGAAAGATATCTCCGCAACAGAAAAATTAAACGCTTTTAGTTCTTAATATTCGTCTTTAAAATTTTATATTATTGAAACAACACAATTAGGGCCAATATTTCTACAATTAGTAGAATTAAATAACAGAAACAATCTCACCACCACAGAAGAAGCTACAACGGTTCTTATTTTACCAGTTTAGAGTTATAATGTAATTTTCTACTTACCTACAAGTATAATTATCCTGGGCAACGCCGGGTCCTCTGCTAGTGATCTATAAAACTTGTCTATTTCAAAGATAAGATGATCAGGCATGACACACAAATCAGAGCTGCAAGGGCGAAATAAAATAGGTTCAAATTAAGAACTTAAAACACAAGAAAATAAGTCTGAAGAAAAATTCACGTCCACTGGGGACCAAAATCATAGTTCCTCTCCTGGAGAATTTTGGCTGTGTAGTGAATTTAGATGCATTTTCGTAGTTTTTATTCCAGATCAGCAACAATGTAAAGCTGCGTTGCCTGCGTACACAACGAGGAAGTGCTGCTAACGTGGAAACTAAATGCCTAAAAATATAATGCTTAAACGAGACATTTGATTTCTCCATGAAAGCTAGAAAAAATTGATAATCTATAACTTTCTTTGCCATGTTTTCTTATTCGCTATCTATGAAGACCCTTAAGTCAAAAATGAACGAACTAAAACAAAAATTACATTCAGCATTTTCCTCTCAGTTTCTTAGGTACAATACGCTCACGAAGTTTTTTATACCTGTTATGGGACACCCTGTATAAAGAAGTATGTTTGTGGGCTTGTGGGTTTTTGTTTCCTTTAAAAATATACAGTTTTTTTCAGATCTTGATGAAATTTTGCATAGTTGACCTTCAAAGCATACGGAAGGTCACTGTCACTGTCTACATCAGATTTCGAAAACATAATAATTATTGATAAAAAATCGATAATCATGGTTAGAGCAAGCCATATTAATGAGAAATACCTCATGACCAACAATGCAAGGTAAAGTTTGTGCAACAATACTTATCAACAATGGTAAAAAAACGCAATTCTCAAACACTGTGCACGGTCCAACGATATACAATGCAAGGAAAAGTTTGTGCAACAATAGTAATCAACAATGGTGTCAACAAGCAATGCACCAGCACTATGCAAGGATCAACAATGTATAATCTCATGACCAACAAAAAATGGCAAGTTTTGTGCAATTTAGATAAGTTTCAATTTGTAACAATGCATAGAAATCCTCTTTTTCAGGCTTTTCTTAGAATTGAGAGTTCTTAGTATTTAAAAATTTCTTTAAAAAATGTTTAAAAATGATCATTAACTGAAGATAAAGGAGAGTGAGCAGACTATTTTGAAAGAGTGGAAAGACGACAGAGGAAGCACTCCTTAGCTCCGTGCTGTATTGAGCAAATGGTATTGAGCATGTCAATAGAAGAATCGGCGACTGCTAGACAACACAAAGTGATGAATGGTCAAGTGTTGCTTCAAGACATCGAGATGAGAAAGGGAATTGCAACAACATCAAGTGTACATCTAAAGTAAGAAAAAATAATAATTATTGATAAAAAATCGATATTCATGGCTATAGTAAGTTATATTAATGAGGAATATCTCATGACCAACACTACAAGGAAACGTTTGAGCAACAATGGTTATCAACAATGGTATCAACATGCAATTCACAGGCACTCTGCATGGAATAACACTCTATATCTCATGACCAACAATGCAAGGCAAATTTTGTGCAATATAGATAAGTTTCAAGTTGTAAAAATGCATAAAATTCCTGTTATTCAGGCTTTTCTTAGAATTGAGAGTTCTTAGTAATTAACAATTTCTTGAAAAATCTTTAAAAAGTATCAGTGACTGGAGATAATGTTGAGTTAGCAGACTATTTGGAAAGGGTGTAAAGATGATAGAGGAAGCACTCCTTTTGCTCCGTGCTGTATTGAGCAAATGGTAAGCATGTAAATAGAAGAATAGGCGACTGCTAGACTACACAAAGGGATGAATGGCCAAGATTTGCTTCAAGACATCGAGAGAAGTGAGGGAATTGCAACAACGTCAAGAGTACTTCTAAAGTAAGATTACGTGACTGTCAGGTGTTTAATTTGGTTAATTGGCGTAATTAAGTAAGTCTGAATAGAAGTACTGAGATGGTAAAGAATTTTAAACAAGCTAGTTTATTCCAATTAGTATAAATAATTAAATAAAATTACAAAAGTCAATATTCTAATTAAGGAAATTCTTTGAACAATGTAATTTTTGAAACTCCTCCTTTCAGCAATAAAAACATAGATTTATAATTAATTCTTTTGACAGGAGTTAATTTCAAGGTAAGTATAAATAACACAGTGGAATGTTCATCACAATTGTATCGTATAAACTACTCCGTTTATAATTAAACTCCTCGATAATAACTACTTGCGATAATGCTAAAAACAAGGTCCCGGAGTGCGACTTGACTGGTTGCTCCCTGGAAAGGATATTCGGTTCTGGTTCGAAGAAAGATATGCAAAATCCTGATGATTTGCTAATGGGACGTCGAAGCTAGCCTAACTGGAGAGCAGAAGAAATAGGATAAATATCAATAAAACAGTTTCAATCAATAAAATCTGTATTTGTAACTTTTATGTTTAGCCAATAGGCAATTTCACTAAACATATCCACAGTTCGCAATAACTATAATGAAAGAGAAAGTTCCAAACATCATATAACCAACAGTTATAAACCATTTTAAAATCCTGTACATAAATAACAACTACTCAATACACAATTTGCATCCATGAAATTCCAAGCACTCATACAGATTAAATTTCTTAACATCTTTAGTATGATTAATCACTTCGTTCAGTGGATAGAAATTTAAATTGAAACACTTCTGAGAATAGTTCTCCCCCCCCCCACTTCTCTATAGGGAGATTGGAGCTACAAGATTTTACTTTCCAAAGCACACAGTTAATAACGACTGCATTCCTTCTTTATTATGCAGTGTATAATTTAACTGAATTAACATTCCTCGAGGATACACGATTCTCCATTTGTATCGGCCTCGGTAGCTCAGTGGTCGCGTGATAGCCTCTGATGCCTGTGTATGGAGGTTCGATCCCGGCCAAGGACAACGAGGATTTTTCAGCGGGAAATCTTGAGATCACGCACTTCCTTCAGAAGGGAAGTAAAGCCGTTGGTCCCGTGTAGTCATTTGCCGGCTCCACGTTAAAGAACCCTTGCAAGGCAAATTTGCGGCCCCTTTAACGCCGTCCTGAAATGACCATGGCAGTTTAAAAAGACGTTAATACCAAACAAACCAAACCAAACTATTCTCCATTTAAATAGTTACTTGACAGTCTTACTTGAAAGTGAAGAAACCTCCTCATGCCAGAAACGTATTTAAACGTGCGTTAAGACCAAATCAGGTGGAGTTACTATCTTGCAGAATGGGCCAGGTAACTTGTTGAGTAGAACTACCATCGTGGAAACATTTTTATTACTGGAATTTTCTTAATGCTTCCACAGTCTCTCATTTGATTTTTTTCCTAGCAGAACTTTTTCTTTCGCAACTTCTTCTCCTTCAATTCCATTTGTTGCCCTGTTATCTTCACGCATTTCACTTCTTTTCATCCGTTCTATTCCATCGCCCGATCGTTCTGCTGCCCTCTCCTTGCTTCCCACCTTGCAATTCACCTCGGTTCTGACGTCAATTCTCATTTCTTCTGCTCCAAATTCTATGTAATTTAATATTTCTCTTCTGATGTCATTCCTTCTATCTTTTTCTATCTTTCCCTACAAAATTCGTGTAGGGTATATTTTTCCAAAACACCGTAACATGCTCCCCTGGGCCAATTTCCAATGTTCCTGCGTCCTATTTGCCACATAATTAATCAGTGTTTGGCTTATTTTACCTGCTTTTTTCTCCTTGCGTTTATTTCGCCTCTTTATACCATTACCCTTCTTCTGTTGCCTGAGAAATTCTCTTATTAGCCCATGGCATCTATGCAGATAGTTTCTTCCACTTGACTAGAAACTGCCTTTGTTTCCCTTTTCCTCTAACATCCAATAATTTCTATACTTTATTTATATTAGCATATTGGGGGTCTGCTATAGGTCCTGGTTTTCGGACTTTGCTTTTTCTTTTCCTATACCTTTTAACAATGAACATTGAAATGTTGAACTTCTGCATTGCCATCTTGGTGGAATTTAACTTCACTGAGACTTTATAAATTATTTTAATTACATTTTAATTACCTCAAATGGTCTCATATATATAGAGTACAATTTCTTTCCTATTTTCCCCGTATAATTTCTTAGCCTTGATGCTCTTACTAATACTTATTTCTCACTTTAATGTTGAACTTAGTATGATGCTTATCATATCCCTTCTTGTATTGTTTATTTATCGTTTTATCCTTTGTCATACTTCACCCAATGTTCGACTCAATCTCCCTATAATAATACCATCATTGCTGGTAGTCTGTTTACACTGGAGTAAATTGTAATATCTTGCCCCAAATCACAAAAATATGGCATTAGCCCTGTGCTGTCTGATACGGTCGAATTAACAGCTATTTCCACAGTGGCCGACTTCTCCTCCCGATCGTTTTTCTCTACATTTAGATAATTCCTCAAAATTTGGATGACAGTCTGATTAGTTCTTTCAGTCTGGCCATCCGTTTGCGGGTGATAGGCACTACTCAAATTAATTGTCATTTCAAGTTTTTTTTTTAATATTGCTTGTCGCATACTAGATGAAAAACTTACATCTCTATCAGATATAATTACTTGCGGGAAACCGTGTATCTTAAATATGCCGTCAATTAATAACAACGATGTCTCTTCGGTAGTAATTGATGACATACACGCAAACAGTCTAACACGCTTTGAAAGTTTGTCTGTAACAGCTGATATAGCATCATGTCCCTTTTCAGTCATTTGCATCAGCATTATGTAATCCAGAGTAATTGCATAAGCAGTAGTGGCAGTATGTCAAGGCTTTGCAATTCACCATACGGTAGTGTTCTTGGCACTTTATTTTTCTGACACAACTCGCACGTTCTTACAAACCTGTTAACATCCTTTATAAAGCACGGCCATCAATATTGTTGTTTAACTTTATTCACAGTCCATCTCATACCCAAGTGTCCTGCTGTGGGCTCATTGTGTAATGATGATATGATCCATTCTAGTAATTTCGGTTACTTTCGGAATGACTAACTTTCTACCATACTCGTCTATCTTCACTAACATGTTGTCAACTATATCAAATGGTGCTCTTAAGTTATTCCATAAATTCTTTGTGACTGCACAAGTTTGAAAATAATCCTTGCGTATTTGCTATATAGTTTCATCCCTTATTATGTATGAACTAGCGCCATGTTGCCTCTTTTTTGTCAATTTTTGTTCATTTGTGCCCACATTAACAACCGTATCTTTTCCTTTGTGACGTACCAGGTGTGCTGGTAGTCACGTGAGTCCAGCGGAGGGGGGGGGGTGTCATTTAGAATTCTTACCTGTGGATCGATTTGGGTAGAAAATAGTTTAGAGGTCGTAAATGGAGTATTTTGAGGGATTGAAATGTGTGTAAAATGTAATTTTATTTTGCATATTTAGTCGTTGTTTATGTGTATCGGTAATGTTGTGGCTGATATTGTTGTTTTATTGTCAAGAGAAGGGTGATTGTTTAGGGTGTGTACATTATTGGCGGCTGTAAGCGTTGATATGTTTTCTGAGAAGACGAACGCAGCTTCCGATAAAGCATTGTTGTGAGAATTTCGGAGAATGAGAGCTTATGTGTGAATGTTGTTTTGTTGCGCGTGTGCATGTTGTTTTTTTTTTAGTTCCTTTTTTGTTTTTCTTTATTATAATAATGTTTATGTTTATGATTCGTTTCCAACGCTGGTTGCCGGACGAGATGGATAATCTGATGATAATTCGAACTAAATGACTGGGAATGTTTTGCAATTGACTGAAACGATACGATAAGTGGTTGAACTATGATGTTTTCTCAGAATAGGAACATGATTTTGTTTAATTGATCTCTTAAAATGTTTTTTTTAAGATAATGAGTTATATAGGATCGTCTCGAGAATGACGGAAGCAAGCAGAATTTGAGTGTAATGGAGCGACGCCGATAACAGGGGCAAATGAACGGAACGTTGTTGACTTCGGCCGATGTGTGTTCTCGGAAGTATGTAAACATGGCTTAGCGTATAATATCTGAGCAGCGGAACCTCCCGGTGAGTGACACCATACCAATTTGATTAGCGGCAGATCTACTAAGAGGGAAAATCAGAATGTTGGATGTGGCGCCTCCCACCGCATCTCACGAGACTGAACAGTAAAACTATTACCCTGCGACGTTTCTTTGTTATATAAAAGTTGGAGAACTCTCGAAAAATTAAGTAACTCACCATTAAGAGTAAACTGATCTCTGTTCTCCGTTGCTACAATACGAAAAGCGAGCTAAAAAATGCAGAAAGCCTGTTGACTAAAGATTCCCTTACAGATAAACGATGTTAACGGATGTACTTCTGGGAAATCTGAGGCGAACGCCGTTGCAGCACAAGTGAAGAAGCGGAGCGGTACCCTCGCGCCCAGTCGTCGCACCGTGGGATTTTAAGCACGAGTAGCGACGCAAAACTGACGCGCGTTTGGGGCTCACCAGTGCCGGTTGCACGTTCGGTTGCTCCGTCCACCTAAGAAGGGTTTCCGTGCTCCTCCCTTAGTTGTCTAATATAAGGGGCGCGCTGCGCTAGAAGAAGCGTAGTGTTCGTTTGGTTGAATACTTAATTCAGGGGACGTGAGCAAGCGGAACCAAGCGCGACGCCACTGTGTGGGAAATGAATCTGCCCCGCCCTTCCAATTAGCCTCTTAATGGCAGTAGGCAATCGACCTCAGATTTCCCATCGAGTCCCGAAGTGGAGACGAACCCCATTTATGGATTCAATAGTTTCTGTAGATTAATGCATGGTAGGGTAACATAAAACGTTTAAGGGGCCCCTAGTTTTGAAGGTTTTAGTCTATAGATCTGGAAATATAATGTGTCACATATGATAAAGGCGAAATTATGAATAAAGTATGTATTAGTATAAAGCGCAAAACTGAGTTCTCGTAGATTATTTACTGGCTCCGAACCCCTGATTATTTCATTCTCCGGTGTTGTTAATAATATATGCATACTTGTGCATTACCTGGGGGGTGGGATCATCACACCTTCATCTTCATCAAGTACACTTCTAGAACTTTGTATTTCTTTTTTCTTAAATGGAGCATACCTGTTTCCACCCCAAAATCTTTAATTACTACTTCTTCTTTCTTTATTTCACTTCTTTCCACCTGCTCTTGTTATACAAGTTTTCCATTTCCTCAGCTAACGACTTCAAATCGTCTGCTTCCTTATTCTCAATTTGTTCTCGCATCTCTCCCTCAAATGCTTTCACATATAACTCCATTTTTTGCCTCTCACTGTATGTTTCAAATTGATTTGCGAGCAGTGAAAAGCATTGGTTGAAGTATTTCACGTTCCCCTTATATTTCATTCTTCCCAACCTTTTTGCAATGGTTCTTTGGAGTTTAATATCACTGGCCATAATGCTATCACTACTTAAATTTACGTCACTTACGCCGACGTGTTCACCATTCATCTGGGAATCCACTTTCGGTCTTCTTTCTTTGTAGAAAGACAAGAATTTTCTGTGCCCACAGGACTCCGTTGCTCTTGTCGTAATCCTCCATAATGCAGCCTCTCGCTCCACCTTACGAGCTGCAATCGTGAAAATGCGGACACAGCTTTTAACAAAAACTGGAAGTTGGGATTAGTAAAAATGGCCTATTTATAAATACTTGTTTCCAACAAATATATTACTCCACAATACAAAATGTACGGTTTAGAAGCGTGTGGCTCTGTGCACAAGTTTGGCCAACAGCATCGATGTCGCGCTCTGCACCACAAATTTATTTGCATATACTGGGCTTCAGTCAGGTATTTAATTCGATTAATTGGCGTAATTAAATAAGTCTAAATGGAAGTATTGAGACGGAAAAGAATTTTAAATAAGTTAGTATATTTCAACTAGTATAAATAATTAAATAAAGTTAACAAAGTCAAAAGTCTAAATTAGCAAATTCTTTGAACAATTTAATTTTTGAAACTCCTTCTCCTTTCAGCAATAAAAAACACAGATTTAAGATTAATTCTTCTGACAGGAGTTAATTTCAAGGTAAGTATAAATAACGCAGTGGAATCTTTATCACAATTGTATTGTACAAACTACTCCATTAGTAATAAAACTCCACGAAGAAAAACTACTTGCAATAATGTTGGAAACTAGGTTCTGAAGAGAAACTTAACTGGTTGCTCCCTGGAAAAAAATTCTGCTTCTGGTTCGAACGAGGAAACGCAAAATCCTGATGATTCACAGATGGAACGTCAAAGCTAGGTTAACTGGAGAGCAGAAGAAATAGGATAAGCATAAATAAAACAGTTACTGTCAATAATGTCTCTCTTTCTAACTTATATGCTTAGCCAATAACCAATTTCACTAAACGTATCCACATTTCTCAATAAATTTAATGAAAGAAAAAATTCCAAATTTCATATGACCAATAATTATAATCCAATTTAAAATCCTCTACTTAAATAACAGATACTCAGTAAATAATTTGTATCAATGAAATTCCAAGCACACATATAGTTTAAATTCCTTAATAGACTTAGCGTGATAGATCACTTCGTTCAATGGATAAAAATTTAAAATGAAACACTTCTGAGAATAGTTCTGTTCCCCCCCCCCCACTTCACTATAGGGTGGTTGGAGCTACTAAGATTTTACTTTCCAAAGCACACAGTTAATAAGCACACATTCCTTCTTTATTACGTTATTACTGACTGTATAATTTAACTGATTTAACATTCCTCGAGGATACATAATTCTCCATTTAAATAATGTACAGACAGTTTTACTTGAAAGTGAAGAAACCTCCTCATGCCAGAACCTCATTTAAACCTGCATTAAGACCAATTTACTATCTCCTGCAGAACCTCCTCAGGCGGAGTTACTATCTTGGAAAAGGGGCCAGGGGCCAGAAGACATACCGTCGTGGAAACATTTTTCTTACTGGAATTTTCTAAATGCTTCCACAGTCTCTCATTCGGCTTTTTTCCTAGCAGAACTTTTTCTTTCGCAACTTCTTCTTCAATTCCATTTCGCGTCCTGTTATCTTCACGCAGTTCACCTCTTTTCATCCATTCTATTTCATCGTCCGATCGTTCTGCTACTCTCTCCTTTCTTCCCACCTTGCAATTCACCTCGGCTCTGACGTCACTTCCCCTCTCTTCTTCTCCAAAGTCTACGTAATTTAATATTTCTCTTCTGATGTCATTCCTTCTTTTTTTTTCTTTTTTATCTTTCTCTTAAAAAATCTTGTAGGGTATTTTCTTCCAAAACACCGTAACAGTGACTAAGAAATTATTTAGACTACCAGTGGCATACTTGCTAGAAGCCCATCCATTGTGAGCGTTTAAAATATTTTTTTCGAATTTTCATTAAGAATTTTTATTGTATTAATTCTAAGCATTTTCATGTGTTTATTTTTAAGATATTTAAAATTTAACCAAAAAACAAAGAATCAGAGCCATGCCTGGGTTATCACCTACCTTATTTAATAGCACAGCAGATCCAAATATTTCATAAAAATACATGTTGACTATATTCTGTGTAAATGTGAGTATTTTGGAAATTGAGATCCTGATAATGCGATGATTGAAAGTCCCTTCGCTCTGTGTTGTATTGATTGAGTTTATATCTAACCAATTTGGAGTTATAATTTAACTTCTTGAGATTGTTCTGCTTAGCTACAAGTGTAATTATCCCGGGCAAGGTTGGATATTCTGCTACTATTTATATAAAGATGAAATGTTTGTTTTTGGGTTTGTTTGTGTATATTTAATACAAATCTACAGTTTTATTCTGATCTTGATGAAACTTTGCACACATAATCTTTAATGCATGAGGAAGGTACTTTCTAACTCAATTTCGAAAAATTAATAATTATCGATAAAAAATCGATATTCATCCTTATGGCTAGGCATACTAATAAGAGATACCGCATGACCAACAATGCAATGCAAAGTTTTGCATCAACAATGATATCATCTCGCAAGTCACCATTTATTCATCAATGCTTGTGCAAAATATTAAGGCTGATTAAGCCATGTAATGCAGATTCATCACACTTCTGCGATTTAAAAAAATTGATTTTTAACAATCATAAAATTCCTGCTGTTTCGGCTTTTTTAGAACTGAGAGTTCTTAGAACATAACAATTTCTTGAAAATCTTTAAATATGACCGTAACTGCAGATAATGGAGAGTTAACAGAGTATTGAGAAACTGAACAAGTATTAAATAACCCAGCGATTATCGAAGTTGGCACGTGGCCAGCGATTATGCAAGGGTGTCAACTGTGGAAATTGCTGTTAGTAGACCACACAAAAGGATGAAAGCCCAAGTTTTACACAGTACTAATTGTATGAATAGATTACCAAGTAGTGAGTAAACCACTCGAACAGGAATTGAGTACAAAAGACGATATATGTTAAGCAGTCTCTTCCTTCAGCTCTCTGACAACAGTTAAGACGATTGGCGAAAATTTGTTGTTTCTTATACAAATCTACAGTTTTATTCCGATATTGATGAAATTTTGCACATTTAATCTTCAACTAAAGTCGAAGGTCATTGATCACATCAGATTTAAAAAATTATTAATCACCGATAATAGTCGATACTCATTATGAGGGCAGGGCATAAAATATCACAGGTATGTCATGACCAACAATGCGAGCAAAATTTGTGCTTTAAAATATGCTTCTAGTTTTAACAATGCATAGAATTCTTATTATTCAGGGTTTTCTTAGAATTCACAGTTCTTAGGAATAAGCAATGACTGAAGCTAACGAAAAGTAAGCGAACAACTGAGAAAGATTGGAAAGGCAACATTTGTTCCACCAGCGCACTGCTGCACCTGAGCAAATTTTGAGCGAGTTAGCAGAAAAAAAAACCGCCACTGCTAGACCACACAAAGTGATAAATGACCAAGTTTTTATTCAAAACATAGAGAGCAACAACAATTTTCCAAGTAGTTAATAACTGAAATGAATGAGTATTGGTCAGAGAAGACAAAAATTTTGCCCGGCGTCGGAAACATCAGAACAATGGGAGCTTCATCTACAGCAGGAAATTGCAAAATTACTAAAAACCAATTTGTGTTTTTATTTAACCTCTTGAGGTTGTTTTCTATACCTACAACTGTATATATCCTGGACAACGCCGAGTGCCTCTTCTAATCTCTATTTGTGGTTGGCTTTGTGTGTATTTAATACAAATCTACAGTTTTATTCCGATTTTGATGAAATTGTAGAATTACTGTAAACCAGTTTAGATTATTATTTACTTTTTGAGATTTCTCTATTTGCCTAAAATTGTAATTATCCCGGGCAACGCCAGCTGCCATTGCTAGTGTTCTCTCTATACAGGGTGTTTTTGAATTGAGTACAGATTTTTTGGGAGATGATAAAAGAGGTCCTTAGAAGTATTTTTTGTCATATGAACATGGGGTCCCCGCAGCTCCGTTTACTTACAATACTGCATTGAACAATCAAATGACACCGGGACGCACTGTGCGTTGGTAGGCCTAGACTATTTTATTTTTAACAATTAACACAAGCAATCTACTGTATGACTTTTACAGTAATTGTTCGAAATGACCGCCATTTGCTTCATAGCACAATTTGCAACGCCTTATGATGGATTGATGTACGCGTGGAAACAGTTGATTAGCATGGTCGCTGATGTCACCTGCTGCCGCGACAACACGAGTTGCCAATTCTTCTTCGGTATCTACGGGTTCGGAGTACACCATTGATTTTATGCTTCCCCATAAAAAAAAATCCATCGGTGTGACATCTGGCGATCTCGGTGGCCAAGGAACTGATCCGCCACGACCAATCCAACGACCAATCCAAATGGATATGTCTCATTTAGGTAATCTCTAACTGCTCTGGTGTAATGCGAAGGTGCGCCTTCCTGTTGAAACCACATCAAATGTCTGGTCATTAGTGGAACATCTTCAATAAAACCAGGGAACTCCTCCTTCAGGAAACCAAGGTATGTTTGCCCGTTAAGATGGCATGGTAGGAGATATGGCCCAATCAGGACATTGTGAATCATACCAGCCCAAATATTCAACGAAAAACGATGCTGAAAACTGTTAATATGTGTTGCACATGGGTTGACATGAGACCACAGATGACTATTGTAGCTATTGAACATTCCCTCTCGCATAAACGTTGCCTCATCTGTCCAAAAAACCATGGAAGGAAAGTCTGGAATCCTATTCTGTTGCTGCATAAACCATTCCGCGAAAGCACGCTGGGGACCATGATCACTGGGACATAATTCCTGCACCTTTCGAAGATTGAACGGATGTTGCACGTTGTCATGTAAAAAGTTCCATACAGTGGTATGACTAGTATTCAGAGCAGCTCCGACCGCACGAGTACTTGTCGATGGATTTCGGTTAAACCTTTCCAAAACTTCATCCTCTAATTCAGGGTAGCGTAACCACCGACGACTTCCACGCTGATGATCATCATGAGCGAATGCGCCTGTTTCTCTTAGACGACGATCTACTGCACCAAATGTTCGTGAATTGGGAAGAATTCTGTTGGGATAACGTTCAGCATACAAACGCCTTGCACCATCCATGGTACCAGCAGCACCGAGACACAGATGCATGTCTGCATAATCATTCCATGTAAAACGATTCATACTGTTTGTTTGACTTTACACATGTAAAAAGTACATCAAGTGAACTTTTTAAAACAAATCTTTACCTACTGCTTTCCCAGAATGCGATTAGTTCATTTGCATATGGACTAATCGTATTTTACAAAGGGGTTGGATACCATGGAATCTCCTTGACGAAGTTTGTCCTAAGACTTTTCAACAAACAAGCACGTGCACCTTGAAATTTCTTTGCAAACAATTACTTTAAAAGTTGTTACAGTAGATTGCTTGTGTTAATTGTTAAAAATAAAATAATCTAGGCCTACCAAGGCACATTGCGTCCCAGTGTCATTTGATTGTTCAATGCAGTATTGTAAGAAAACGGAGCTGCGGGGACCCCATGTTCATATGACAAAAAATACTTCTAAGGACCTCTTCTATCATCTCCCAAAAAATCTGTACTCAATTCAAAAACATCCTGTATAAAAAGAAGAGTGTTTGTAGGTGTGTTTGTTTTTTATGTAATACAAATTTACAGTTTTATTCTGGTCTTAATGACACTTTCTACACTTGAACTCTAAACCATAAGGAAGGTCACTGTCTACCGCAGATATCGTCAATGTAATAACTATCGATAATAAATCGATATTCATGATGATAGCAGTGCACAGTAATTACAAAGTATCTAATGACCCACAATGCAAAGCAAAGTTTTTGCAAAAATAGATATCAACACTCAATTCATAAACACTACACACGGACCAAAAATCAATTTCTCATGACCAACAATCTATGGCAAAATTGTGCTAAATTAATACGAGGGGCGATTGATAAATAAAGTCTCCTTGGTTGTAACTTTTTTATTTGTTAACCTATTTTCAAAATTCTTTTTGTATCTTATACTCAAATTTGTCCTCTATGTAATGCACTGTTCACTTTTCAACATAGTCCCTATCCTTTTCCACGCATTGCGCCAACGCGTGACTAGTCGGAGAGGAATTCCGGAGTTTTTGTCGACACCAGGATTGAATGGAAGCTTTGGACCCTCTTCTGGAGTAGGATAACGTCCGCCCGCACACGAGTCACCACACACCAGAGGCGTTGCAGTGCCTGCAGTTCAAAGAAGGAAAATTGCAGTTAAAAATGAGTCTTTGCACATTGCGACTTTTACCACTTCCCAAAGAAGAAATAGTCCCTCAAGGGACATGAGTTGGTTCTGACGGCGAGGTAAACGCTGCCATTCAATCCAGGTGTCGACAACAACCCCGGAATTCCTCTACGACGTGTTACCCAACTAGTCACGCTTGGCGCAATGCTTGGAAAGGAATGGGGACTATGTCGAAAAGTGAATAGTTCATTACATAGAGGACAAATGTGAGTAAAGATCCAAAAAGAATTTTGAAAATCGGTTAACAAACAAAAACGTTACAGCCATGGAGACCTTATTTATCAATCGCCCCTCGAAATTTGTAAAATGCATAGAATTCAAGTTGTTCGGGCTTTTCTTTAAAATGATAATTCTCAGAACTCAACGTTTTTTTTGAAAATCATTAAAAATGAGCACTAATTGGAGATAAAAAAAGAGTTACCAGAATATTGAGAAACCGAGCAAGTTGTGAGTGGCCAATTGCTCATCGCAGGTCCCAGGCGGCCCTTGACAATGCAAGCGCATCAACTGAGAAAACCGAACTAGGGATAAAAGCCCAAGTTTTGTTCCAAAACATGTAGAGCAGAGTACAAATTGTATCAACAGATTAACAAGAAGTGAGTAGATCACTCAGTTTGTTGGAATTGCAGAGCAAACAGACACAAACTTTAAGTTCACGTGTCACATTTGCTTGAATGTCTGGATTGTCCTCAAATCTGTGTCCCTTTAAGCCCCGTTTCAGGCGTGCGGACAAGAAAAAGTCTGCCGGTGCCAAGTCTGGTGAATAAGGTGGATGAGCTTTGTTGGCCAGAAACTGTTGCACGATTACGGCAGTGTTCCTCTTTGATCCCTTATCCACAGTTACGTGCGCACTCTACACCTTCAACTGAAAAAACGAGAATCTGCTAAACCATTGCACGCACAAACGTGACCTGTCTGAACTTGCTTAAACAATGACTGGGCTTGTATTCACAGGCATTGTTACTCGGGTAAAGCTCGCACAGATTAGGGTGTGACGTCATTCGCCGAACTTAATTGTCAGAGGTTGTATAAAGAAGGATGTCTTTTGTGGGTATAGAATACAAATTTACAATTTTATTCCGATCTTGATGAAATATTGCATATTTGACTTTCAAATCACTGTCTACCTCAGATTTTGAAAAAATAATAATTATTAATAAAAAATCGGTAATCATGGCCAGGGCATACACTGGTGGACAAAAGTTTGGGAAGTCGTTGTTTTCCATGAAATTTCAACAGTAGAAACTTAATTTTTTATATGAGTTTACATGTAATAACAATCATTTATATGCAAGGAACAAAGTAAGGAAAAGTTCATTTGCCTATAACTTACAAGCAAACTAACTAAACTTCCCTGGTCAAAAGTTTGGGATATGCGATAAATTTGGATATTCTATCATGATAAAAATTTTTTATTCGATTTCCTTCCATTACTGGTGGTAAAGGAAGCTTCAAAATGTTGACTGAGGCAGAAAGAGAAAAAATTAAAACACTGTACGAAGAGCACAAGAAGTTTGAAGTCGTGGCTAAACTGTGTCATGTTGGCTACAATACGGTTGTCCGGATTGTCAAAAATTTGAAGAGAAAAGCGGGGAAGAAAATGGGTCGCCCTTCTGCTCTAAGTCGTAGGGAAAAATCGCGCATTAAACGCTACTGCAGAGCAGAAATTGCATCAGGCCACCTGGTCAACAGTTCTCGGATCCAACTCGGGCTCCAACTAGATGCTTCTAGGAGAACTATACGACGAGAACTTCAACGTCAGAACTTTTCTTACGAACTAATTGCGAAGAAAATTCCGTTAACAAGCCAGGCTGCAATTCCGTTAACAAGCATATTCGGGAGAGCACCAACTTTGAAACCGTCATTTTTTCCGATGAAAAACGTTTCAGTTTTGATGGGCCAGACAACACATGCAGTTATGTGGAACATCGTGGTACAAAAACGTGTGAAGCGTCAAATGGGAGGTGGAGGTGTGATGGTATTGGGGACAGTCTGCAGCACTGGAGAGTTAAAGATCCAGGTGGTTGAAGGCACTTATACTGCTGCCAAGTACTTGCAAGATATTCAGGATGTATTTATACCATGGTACAAGCAAAAATTTCGTAAAAAACTGTGGATATGGCAACAGGACAACGCCTCTATCCATAAAGCACGCATCATTTCCAAGTTTTTTCAGGAAAACAACAACACTACTCTTGACTGGCCGGCTCGGAGTCCAGACTTGAACATAATTGAAAACATTTGGCACCTCACGAGCAAGGAGATTTACGCTGAACAGCAGTATTATTGTTGGGATGCTGTGATCAAAGCTATCCAGAATGCAGCGAAGAAAATTAATGCAAATGTAATCCTTAGTTTATTTAAATCGTTCCAGGTCGGCTGATAAACGTAGTTAAGTCAAATGGAGCACAGATTGCTTCTTAATTCACTATTGATTTTCTGGTTTTGCTTTATTTTGTGATGATACCCCAAACTTTTGACCAGCATAATGCATGTAATATGCTTGTAGTTATAACCAAATATACTCTTCTTTATTTTGTCAATTGTATGTTATTGTTTGTTATTACATATAAACTCATATAAAAATTAAGTTTCTACTGTTGAAATTTCATGGAAAACAAAGCCTTCCCAAACTTTTGCCCACCAGTGTATTAATGAGAAATATCTCATGACCAACAATGCAAGGCAAAATTTGTGCAATATGGATAAATTACAACTTGTAACAATGCATAGAATTCCTGCTATTCAGGCTTTTCTTAGAAAAGAGAGTTCTTAACAGTTAACATTTTCTTGAAAATCTTTAAAAATCATCAGTAACTGGATTTAATTGAGATTTGGCAGACTATTGAGAAAGAGTGGAAAGACACAGAGGAAGCACTCTTTTAGCTCCGTGCTGTATTGAGCAAGTAAATAGAATAATTGGCGACCGCTGGACTACAAAAATATAAGAATGGCCAAAGTTTTGCTTCAAGACATCGAGAGAAAAGTGGGAATTGCAAGAACATCAAGTACACATCTAAAGAAAGATTACGTGAGTAAGAAATTATTCTATCTATCTATATATATAAAAAAAGATATTTGTGGGTTTGTGTGTATTGAAAACAAATATACAGTTTTATTCCAATGTTGATGAAGTTTTACATACTTGACTTTCAGAGCATGAGGAAGGTCACTGTCTACCTCTTATTTCGAAAAAATAATAACTGTCGATAATATATCAATATTCATGATGACGACAGGGAATAATATTAAGAGGTATCATATGAACAACAATGCAAGGCAAAGTTTCGGCAAAAATAGGTATCAACAATGGAATACACACGCAATTCACAAACACTACGCACGGATCAACAATATATATCTCATGACAAACAATGTAAAGAAAAGTTTGTGCAACAATAGGAATCAACAATGGTGTCGACACGCAATTCACACTCTGCAGGGACCAACAATATATATCTCATGGTCGACAATGCAAGTAAAACTTTATGAAACAATAGGTATCAACAATGGTTTACACGCAATCCACCAATGAAAGGTAAAATTTGTAACAATGCATAGAATTCCTGTTATTCAGGCTTTTCTTAGAAAAGAGAGTTATTAGTACTTGACAATTTTTTTGAAATTTTTTAAAAATGATTCCAGACTGGAGATAATGGAAAGTTAGCAGACTATTGAGAAAGAGTGGAGAGACGACAGAGGAAGCAGAACTTTGGCTCCGTGCTGTATTGAGCAAATGGTAAGCAGGTCAATAGAAGAAGCGGCGATCGCTAGACTACAAAAACAGACGAATGGCCAAGTTTTGATTCCAGACATCGAGAAAAGATTGGGAATTGCAAGAACATCAAATGTACATCTAAAGTAAGATTACGTGAGTAAGAAATTATTTAGACTGGCAGTAGCATCCCTGGAGAGGTCCATCCATTGTGAGTCTTTAATAAATTTTTTTTCAACTTTTTATTAAGAATATTTACTGTATTAAATCTAAGCGTTTCTATGTGTCTTATTTTAAGATATTTTAGAATCTATTCCAAAAAACAAGTCGGAGCCACGCCGGGGTTATCACCTAGCTTATTTGTTAGCACAGCAGGTCCAAACATTTCTTAAAATATATTTTGACTATATTCTGTGGGAAAGTGTATATTTTGGAAACTGAAATGTTGACAATGCGTTGACTGAATGTTCTTTTCCATGAATTTTTGATAATGAGCATAAAGTGAAGATGCAGTGACAGAACATTAGGAACCACGCGTGTCTCCCTTGAGCTACCTATCAAAAGTCCAGACGACTGTCAAAAATTTATATGTCTGGAAAAGAAAGAGAAAGAACGAGTATTGGTCAAAGAAACTCTGCAACTAAAACAAAGAAGCTATGCGGGCGTTTGAAACATCTGAACAACGGCAGTTTTGAATAGAGGAACAGGGTATAAGAGTTTCTACGTCAAGGGCAAGAAAAACTTGAGTCTAAATTATCTGGGGATGCTCCGCAGTGGTAAGGAAAGTCAAGAAGAGTTTAGTTGCTCTGGTATATCACCTGGACTACCTGATTTTCGTATTTTTCGCAGAATGTATAGTCCCTTTGCTCTGTGTTGTATTGATTGAGTTATTAACTAACCAATTGGAAGTTATAATTTAATTTTTGACACCTATCTCTTTACATACAAGTGTATTTAACCCGAGCAACGCCGGATACCTCTGCTACTCTTTCTATGTATATAAAAAATGATGTTTAATTGTGTGTTAATTTGTTTGTTTGTTTGTGGGTTTGTTTGTTTGCTTCTTATACAAATCAACAGTTCTATTCCGATCTTGATGAAATTTTGCATACTTGAACTTCAAACCATGAGGACGGTCACTATCTACCTCAGTTTTCGAAAAAATAAAAATTATTGATAAAAAATCGATATTCGTGTTTATGGCAAGGCATATTATAGAGAAATATCTTATGACTAACAATGCAAGGCAAAATTTGTGCAACAATTGGTATCAACAATGGTATCAACACGCAATTCACCAACAATATATATCTCATGACCAACAATGAAAGGCAAAATTTGTGCAATGATCAGGCTTTTCTTAAAAAAGAGTTCTTAGTATTTAACAATTTCTTGAAAATATTTAAAAATATTCAGTAACTGAAGATAATGGAGAGTTAGCAGACTATTGAGAAAGAGTGGAAAGACGACAGAGGAAGCACTCCTTTAGCTCTGTGGTGTATTAAACAACTGGTAAATATGTCAATAGGAGAATCGGCGATCGCTAGACTACACAAAGAGATGAATGGCCAAGTTTTAATTCAAGACATTGAGAGAGGAAAGGGAATTGCAACAACATCTAAAGTAAGATTACGTGAGTACTAAATTATTCAGACTAGCAGTGGCAACCTTGGAGAGGTCCATCCATTGTGTGCCTTTAAAAATATGTTTTCAACTTCCTATGAAGAATTTTTATTGTATTATTTCTAAGCTTTTCCATATGTTTATTTTTAAGATATTTCAAAATTTATTTGAAAAAAAAATCTGAGCAACGCCGCGGTTATCACTTAGCTTATTTGGTAGCAAAGCAGATCCAAAAATTTCCTAAAAATACATTTTGATTATATTCTGTGGCACCGTGTATATTTTGGAAACTGAGATGCTGATAATGCGATGACTGAACGTTCGTTTCCAAGAATTATTGATAATGAGCATAAAATGAAAATGCAGTGACAGAACATGATTAGGGCAGCGTCTATTGATTAGACATAGGAGTCGGCGTGTCTCCTTTGACCTCCCTATCAAACGTCCAGATGATTGGCAAAAAATTATGTGTCTGGATAGGAAAGAGAAAAAACGAGTATTGGTCTGAGAAACTCAGCAACTAAAACAGAAAAAACTCTACAGGCGTTTGAAACATCTGAACAACGGGAGTTTCGAAAAGAGCAAGAGATTTTAAGAGCTTCTATGTTATGGGCAAGAAAAACTTGAGTCTAAACTATCTGGTGATGCCCCGCAGTGGTGAGACAAAACAAGAAGTTTTTCGATAAATTCCCGGTATATCACCTAGACATCCTGGCAGTTTTAGTGGAATGGATAATCCCTTTGTTCTGTGTTGTATTGATTGAGTTTTTTTAACCAATTGGGAGTTATAATTTACTTTTTTGAGATTGTTCTGTTCACCTGCAAGTGTAATTATCCCGGGCAACGCCGGGTACCTCTGCTAGTCGATCTTCTATATATATATATATATATATACAGCAGAGGTACCCTGGGTTGCCAGGGATTATTACACATGTAGGTAAACAGAACAATCTCAAAAATTTTAATTATAACTCCCAATTGGTTAAAGAATAACTCAATCAATACAACACAGAGCAAAGTGACTATCCATACTACGAAAAACAGGAATTCTAGGTGATATACCGGGACTTTATCTAACCTCTTGACGTAGAAGCTCTTGCTCTATTCCAAACGCCCGTATAGCTTTTACTGTTTTAGTTACAAAGTTTCTCTGACCGATACTCGTGCTTTCTGTTTCCTTTCCAGACATATAAAATATTGCAAGTCGTCCGGACGTTTGATAGGGAGCTCAAGGCAGACACGCGTGACTCCTTTGCCTCATCAATAGACGCTGCAATATTAATGTTCTGTCACTGCATCATCATTTTATGTTCATTATTAATAATTCTTGGCGACGAACGTATAAACAATAATGATTATAAACTGGAGATGCTCTCCAAGCATAGGTCATGATATTTCGATTGAAAAATGGAAGGAAAAAATCTGCGATCTGTATTCGAACCAGGAACCTCGGCTATCATGGCCGACGCCTCTAAAATTGGTAGAGGTGTCGGCCATGATAGTCGAGGTTCCTGGTTCGAATCCAGGTCGCAGAATTTTCCTTTCATTATTCAATCGAAAAGACGAACGTATAATCATCGCATTATCAACATCAGTTTCCAAAATACATGTATACACATTCCCACAGAATATAGTCAAAATGTATTTTTATGAAATGTTTGGATTTTATGTGCTAGCAAAGAAGCTAGGTGATAATCCCGGCGTGGCTCGGACTTTTTTTTGGATTAAATTTAGTAATATCTTAAAAATAAACAAATGAAAACGCTTAGAATTAAGAGAGAAAAAATTGTTAATGAAAATTCGAAGAAAAATTTTTTAAGACTCACAATGGATGGACTCAGCTTGTTAGGGAGCTGAAGGAGGACACGTATATATATCGAAAGAGACTGCCTTTGCCTCATCGAGAGAGGCTGCCCTATCTATATCGTCTATTATATCCATTTCCTGTTCATTGTTACTAATTCTTGGAAACGAATGTTCTGTCATTGCATCATCATTTTCTGCTCATAAATATTGGTGAATTGCGTGTTGATACCATTGTTGATACGTATTGTTGCACAAACTTTGCCTTCCTTTGTTGGTCATGAGATACTTCTCATTAATATGCCCTGCCATAACAATGAATATCGATTTTTTATCAATTATTGTTATTTTTCTGAAATCTGAGGTAGACAGTGACCTTCCTCATGCTTTGAAGGTTAAGTATTCAAAATTTCATCAAGATCGGAATAAAACTGTAGATTTGCATAGGAAACAAACAAACCCACAAAAAAACAAACAAACAAACAGACCCACGAGCATCCTTCTTTATATATATGGAAAGACTAGCAGAAGACCCGGCGTTGCCAGGGTTAATTACGCTTGTAGGTAAACAGGTAACGTCCAAATTGGTTTAAAGATAAATTAAACGTCCAAATTGGTTAAATAATAACTAAATCACTACAATATAGAGCGAAGGGGCTATCCATTCTAAGAAAAATCCGAAAGACAGTAATTTACCTCTTTACTGAAAAAAATCCATTCTAGGTGATATACCGGGACTTGATTTAGCGAAAAAAAAAATTTTAAAGGCTCACAATGGATGGACCTCTCCAAGAATGCCTTCTAGTCTAAATAATTTTTTACTCACTAAATCTTACTTTAGATGTACACTTGATGTTGTTGGAATTTCCTTTCTTCTTTCGATGTCTTGAAGCAAAATTGGCCATTTATCATTATGTGTAGTCTTGCGGCAGCAGATTCTACTAATTATTTGCTTACCGATTGCTCAATGCAGCACGGAGCTAAATGAGTGCTTCCTCTATCGTCTTTCACTCTTTCTCAATAGCCTGCTAACTCATTATCTCCAGTTACTGATCATTTTTAAAGATTTTCAAGAAATTGTTAAGTACTAAGAATTCTCTTTTCTAAGAAAAGCCTGAATAACAGGAATTCTATGCATTGAATTCTATATTGCACAAACTTTGCCTTGCACTGTTGGTCATGAGACACATATTTTTGATCCTTGCATGGTGTTGGTGCATTGCGTGTTGACACCATTGTTGATACCTACTGTTGTACAAACTTTTATTTCAATTGTTGGCCATGAGATATTTATTGTTAGTGCATGCAGAGTGTTTGTGAATTGCGTGTTGATACCATTGTTGCAAAAACTTTGTCTTGCATTGTTGGTCATGAGATATTTCTCATTAATATGCCCTGATATTTATTTATTTATTTATTTTATTTTATTTATTTTAAGAAAATAATACAAAACAACCACCCAAGGCCAGTATGGCCGAGGCTGACGAGGTAGGTCCCTGAGCGGGAGGTTAAAATAATAAATGAAGGCAAAATTTAGGGGTGCAACCAAAAAAAAAATAAACAAGAAAAAAAAGAAAAGAAAAAAAACAGGAAAAAGAAAGAAAAAGAGAAAAAGGAGAAAGGAAGAAAGGAGAAGAGAAAATCAGAGATTAAAAAAGAAGAGAATAAGAGTGAAAAGAAAGTCAAATAACCTATCTGAAAAAATTCAATAATCTAGACTTAAAAATGGCTATGGACGGAGAAGAACGAATATCAGGAGTTAAGTTTGACCAGAGTTTAAGACCGGAAGTGGTAACACTTCTAAGGTGATATAGACGAGTTATCCGAGATAAAACAATGGAATTATGGTGACGGGTTTTATGAAGAGGAGAAGGAGCAGGAGTAAACAAAGAATGGTAAATCGAAGTGCGTAAATGGTTATTAAAAGCTTTAAAAATAAAAATAGCTAAGTTAAGAGTGTAAAGTTGATAGATAGGTGTTATTCCGATGGAATTAAAAAATTGAGATACTGAATGAGGTTTACGGAGTTTTAACAATATCTGTAGGAACCACTTTTGAAGGCGGTAAAGACGTAAAAGATTAAATTTAGAAGAAGAGCCCCAAAATTGAATCCCGTATAAGAGCATTGATTGAATTAATGCATGATAAAGAAATAGTAAGATAGATGGTGTAATAATTCGGGAGTTATAATTAGGCGAGAAATTTTTTGTTTCGTTGAGAAAAAATAATATAGGTAGTTTTATCAAGATTCAGCTGCAGGTGGTTAGTACTGTTCCAAAGGTATAGTTTATGAAGCGTAATATTAAATTCATGTTTGATAGATAAGAGTGATGAGTCTGCTATTGATAAAGTGGCATCGTCGGCGTATAAAATAAGAGATGAAGGAGCTAGAAAAGAAGAGAGATCATTAATAAATAAGTTGAAAAGAAGAGGAGATAAAATTGAACCTTGGGGGACGCCGACATTCCGCGAACTTGTATCTGATGAAATATTAAATAAACATAAAGTGTATTCTCTATTGGAAAGAAAGCTTTTGAGCCTGTCCAGCGGTTGACCATAGATATTAAAAAAATGAGAAAGCATAAATAGAAGGAGCTTATGGGGGATTGAATCAAATGCCTTAGAGTAATCAATGAATAGGGATACAACAAATTTGTTATTAGTCATATTGGAAATTATAAACTCGGTTAATTCGAAGCACGCTGTTGTTGTACTGCGTTTAGGGACAAAGCCATGCTGCGAGGAAGAAAGTAGATTATTCGAAGAATATCGATTTTTTATCAATTATTATTATTTTTTCGAAATCTGAGGTAGAGAGTGACTTTCCTCATGCTTTGAAGATCATGTATGCGAAATTTTATCAAGATCGGAATAAACCTGTAGATTTGTATAAATAGAAAACAAACAAACCCATAAACAAACCCACAAACAAAAAACATCCTTCTTTATGTATATAGAAGAAGATAGAAGAAGGATATTTTTTTGTTTGTTTGGGGGTTTGTTTGTGTGTTTGTTTGTTTTTTATACAAATCTACAGTTTTATTCCGATCTTGATAAAATTTCGCATACATGACCTTCAAAGCATGAGGAAGGTCATTGAGCAATTAGTAAGCAAGTAAATAGAAGAATCGGCCGCTAGACTACACAAAGTGATGAATGCCCAATTTTTTGCTTCAAGGCATCGAAAGAAGAATGGAAATTGCAACAACATCACGTGTACATCTAAAGTAATATTACGCGAGTAAAAAATTCTTTCGACTTGAAGGCATCCTTGGAGAGGTCCATCCATTGTGAGCCTTTAAAAAAAATTTTTTCAGTAAACCAAGTCCCGGTATATCACCTAGAATGGATTTTTTTCAGTAAAGAGGTAAATTCCTATCTTTCGTATTTTTGTTAGAATGGAGAGTCCCTTCGCTCTATATTGTAGTGATTGAGTTAATAATTAACCAATTTGGAAGTTTAATTTAGCTTTGTGAGGTTGTTCTGTTTACCTACAAGCGTAATTATCCCGGGCAACGCCGGGTCTTCTGCTAGTCCCCTATATATATATATATAAAGAAGGATGTTTGTGGGTGGGTGGGTCTATCTGTCTGTACGTTTTTTATACAAATCTGCAGTTTTATTCCGATCTTGATGAAATTTCGCATACATGACCTTCAAAGCATGAGGAAGGTCACTGTCTACCTCAGATTTCTGAAAAATAATAATTATCGATAAAAAATCGATATTCATGGTTATGGCAAGGCATAATAATGAGAAATATCTCATGACCAACAATGCAAGTCAAAGTTTGTACAACAATAGGTATCAACAATGGTATCAGCACGCAATTCACAAACACACTGCATGAACCAACAATATATATCTCATGACCAACAATGCAAGGCAAAGTTTGTGCAACAATAGGCCCATTGTGTTCTCATCAACAATGGTATCTACGCGCAATTCACCAATAACAATGAGCACAGAATGATGATGTAATGCTAAAGCAATCTTTCCAAGAATTATAACAATGAACATGATGATGTAATATGGATAAGTTTCAATTTGTAACAATGCATAGAATTCAGGCTTTTCTTAGAAAAGAGAGTTCTTAGTACTTAACAATTTCTGGAAAATCTTTAAAAATGATCAGTAACTGGAGATAATGGGGAGTTAGCAGACTATTGAGAAAGAGTGGAAAGACGACAGAGGAAGCACTTCTTTAGCTCCGTGATGTATTGAGCAAATGGGAAGCAAGTAATAGAAGAATCGGCGACCGCTAGACTGCACAAAGTGATGAATAGCCAAGTTTTGCTTCAACACATCGAGAGAAGAGTGGAAATTGCAACAACATTAAGTATACATCTAAGGTAAGATTACGTGAGTAAGAAATTATTTAAAAAGATTTTTTTCGAACTTTCATTAAGAATTTTTACTGTATTAATTCTAAGCATTTTCTTGTGTTTATTTTTAAGATATTGCAAAATTTAATTTAACTTTTTGAGATTGTTCTGTTTACATCCAAGTGTAATTATCCCGGGCAACGCCGGGTACCTTTGCTAGTCTATATATATAAAGAAGGATGTTTGTGGGTCTGTTTGTTTGTTTGTGTGTTTTTTATACAAATCTACAGTTTATTCCGATCTTGATGAAATTTCGCATACAAGACCTTCAAAGCATGAGGAAGGTCACTGTCTACTTCAGATTTCGAAAAAATAATAATTATTGATAAAAAATCGATATTCATGGTGATAGCAGGGCATATTAATGAGAAATATCGCATGACCAACAATGCAAGACAAAGTATTTGCAACAATGGTATCAACACGCAATTCACAAACACTCTGCACGGACCAACAATATATATCTCATGACCAACAATGCAATTAAAAGTTTGTGCAACAATAGGTTTCAACAATGGTTTCAAAACGCAATTCACCAATAACAATGAGCTCAAAATGATGATGCAATGATAAAGCAATCCTTTCCAAGAATTATAACAATGAACATAAAATGATGATGCAATATGGATAAGTTTCAATTTGTAACAATGCATAGAATTCCTGTTATTCAGGCTTTTATTAGAAAAGAGAGTTCTTAGTACTTAACAATTTCTTGAAAATCTTTAAAAATGATCAGTAAATGGAGATAATGGAGAGTTAGCAGACTATTGAGAAAGAGTCGAAAGACGACAGAGGAAGCACTCCTTTAGCTCCGTGATGTATTGAGCAAATGGGAAGCAAGTAAATAGAAGAATCGGCGACCGCTAGACTGTACAAAGTGATGAATGGCCAAGTTTTGCTTCAACACATCGAGAAAAGAGTGGAAATTGCAACAACATTAAGTATACATCTAAGGTAAGATTACGTGAGTAAGAAATTATTTAAAAAGATTTTTTTCGAACTTTCATTAAGAATTTTTACCGTATTAATTCTAAGCATTTTCATGTGTTTATTTTTAAGATATTGCAAAATTTAATTTAATTTTTTGAGATTGTTCTGTTTACATCCAAGTAATTATCCCGGGCAACGCCGGGTACCTTTGCTAGTCTTCTATATATATAAAGAAGGATGTTTGTGGGTGGGATTGTTTTTTATACAAATCTACAGTTTTATTTTGATCTTAATGAAATTTTGCATACTTGACCTTCAAAGCATGAGGAAGGTCACGGTCTACCTCAGATTTCGGAAAAATAATAAATATCGATCAAAAATCGATATTCATGGTTATAGCAAGGCATATTAATGAGAATTATCTCATGACCAACAATGCAAGGCAAAGTTTGTACAACAATATGTATAGACAATGGTATCAGCACGCAATTCACGAAAACACTAAATGGACCGAAAATATATATCTCATTACCAACAATGTAAGGCAAAGTTGGTGCAATAGGGCTATCGTGTTTGCATCAACAATGTTTGTATCAACGCGCAATTCACCAATAGCAATCATCAGAGAATGATGATGTAATGTTAAAGCAATCTTTCCAAAAATTATAACAATGAACATCAAATGATGATGCAATATGGATAAGTTTCAATTTGTAACAATGCATAGAATTCCTGTTATTCATGCTTTTCCTACAAAAGAGAGTTCTTAGTACTTAACAATTTCTGGAAAATCTTTAAATATGATCAGTAACTGGAGATAATGGGGAGTTAGCAGACTATTGAGAAAGAGTGGAAAGACGACAGAGGAAGCACTTCTTTAGCTCCGTGATATATTGAGCAAATGGGAAGCAAGTAAATAAAAGAATCGGCGACTGCTAGACTACACAAAGTGATGACTGGCCAAATTTTGCTTCAACACTTCGAGAGAAGAGTGGAAATTGCAACAACTTCAAGTGTACATCTGCGGTAAGACTACGTGAGTAAGAAATTATTTAGAATAGCAGTGGCATCCTTGGAGAGGTCCAGCCATTGTGAGCCTTTAAAAAGATTTTTTTCGAATTTTCATTAAGAATTTTTACTGTATTAATTCTAAGCATTTTTCATGTGTTTATTTTTAAGATATTGCAAAATTTAATTTAATTTTTTGAGATTGTTCTGTTTACGTCCAAGTGTAATTATCCCGGGCAACGCCGGGTACCTTTACTAGTCATCTATCTATATAAAGAAGGATGTTTGTGGGTCTGTTTGTTTGTTTGTATGTTTTTTATACAAATCTACAATTTTATTCCGATCTTGATAAAATTTCGCATACATGACCTTCAAAGCATGAGGAAGGTCACTGTCTACCTCTTATTTCGGAAAAATAATAAATATCGATAAAAAAATCGATATTCATGGTTATGGCAAGGCATTTTAATGAGAAATATCTCATGACCAAATGCATGGCAAAGTTTGTACAACAATAGTTATCAACAATGGTATCAGCACGCAATTCACAAACACACTGCATGAACCAACAATATATATCTCATGACCAACAATGCAAGGCAAAGTTTGTGCAACAATAGGCCCATTGTGTTCGCATCAACAATGGTATCAACGCGCAATTCACCAATAACAATGAGCACAGAATGATGATGTAATGTTAAAGCAATCTTTCCAAGAATTATAACAATGAACATAAAATGATGATGTAATATGAAAAAGTTTCAAGTGTAACAATGCATAGAATTCCTGTTATTCAGGCTTTTCTTAGAAAAGAGAGTTCTTAGTACATAACAATTTCTTGATAATCTTTAAAAATGATCAGTAACTGGAGATAATGGAGAGTTAGCAGACTATTGAGAAAGAGTGGAAAGACGACAGAGGAAGCACTCCTTTAGTTCCGTGATGTATTGAGCAAATGGGAAGCAAGTAAATAGAAAATCGGCGACCGCTAGACTCCACAAAGTGATGAATGGCCAAGTTTTGCTTCAACACATCGAGAGAAGAGTGGAAATTGCAACAACACTAAGTATACATCCGAGGTAAGATTACGTGAGAAAGAAATTATTTAGACTAGCAGTGGCATCCTTGGAGAGGTCCAGCCATTGTGAGCCTTTAAAAAGATTTCTTTCGAATTTTCATTAGGAATTTTTACTGTATTAATTCTAAGAATTTTCATGTGTTTATTTTTAGGATATAGCAAAATTTAATTTAATTTTTTGAGATTGTTTTGTTTTTATACAAGTGTAATTATCCCGGGCAACGCCAGGTACCTTTGCTAGTATATATATATTGTAACGTGCTAGTAAAGACGAGATGTGTTTACCCACACGCACAGCCAACGCCCCAAGAATGACGCATAAAAACACTCAAAAGAAAACCCTTCCCTTACAAAAAAACGGGACAATAGATACTAAAACCCAGATTAATAGCGTAAAAAGGAATAAGTTAGTCAGAGAGGACACAAAAAGGATCTCTAAAGAATAGTAAAAAAGGAATACCATGAAAACTTACATTAACCCCAATTTACAACGAGAAAAGTAAATACTTTACTAGAAAGGATCACACGTTCTTTCGAGAAAAGTCAAAAGAGGAAATACTAGAAACTACGTTACTCTTAATTAACGATAGTGTTTAATTCCCAACCCCAAGACTACTCAACGTCAAGGAATAAAAGGAGAAGGAATCCAAATAAATATTTTCTTTTATTGCTGTCGGAAACGAGGGAGGTACGGATAGTAACAGATTCGAAACATCGAATAAGTAAGTTAAACAGTGTAAGCCCGAACGACGAAAGAACTGAAGTGGCACAGCGAAGATACGCCAGGTAAAGGAGAAATTCAAAGTTCGACAACGAAGAGGGACTCGATGACACAGCAGAATAAGAAAGGAAGGCCTTGAGCCAAAATCACAGGTCGAATGGTTAAATGGCGAAGACACACTGCTCACACTGCAAATAGAAAACAACCAACAGCAAAAATAGCAGAAAGTAAAAATTGGAAATAAAAAAAAAATTCAAATTTTCGTAACTTTTCAGAGGACTACAGAATCAAAAAAAAAATAAATAAATAAACATTATATAAATGTATAAATAAGAATATCTTCAAAAAAATAAGAAAAAATTGAAGGTAATGGTTAAAGTAATAATAACCAAAAAACCATGGACCTCCTCCACCCGGAATCGTAAGGACGAATAACAAAAATTATGCTAAATTAGACGAGGAGGACAGTAATGAGAGGGTCAATACGGGGAGGAAGGACAAGATGGACCGAAGGGCAGATACACGTAACGAAAGGCATTGTTTGGGCAAGACGGAGACAACATGGATGAGGTCCTGAAATAGAAACAAGAAAATTAGGAAAAAAAAAATGAAATCGCATTACAAAGAATTATAAGTTTTCATTTGGTAAGCCCAGTGCAATACAAATAAGGAACTGAAGTTATTAAAAAGTCAAAAAAAATTAAAGAAATTCATTTAAACACAACTAAGAGATCTTAACATAGTCAAGAGAACTTTTATTAGAAGGGCTTGTTTTCCGTAGTAGACTAATAAACTGCATGATGACGGTTTACGCACAAATCCAAGTCTAATGACGAATGAGCGAGTCTATCCAGATACGGATACAAGAAAGCATTAGCACAGGAATCGGGATGAACACATCTTATCTTGGACGGGGCAGGTCTCGCCTAAGTCCGTTGAAATGAAATCGGTAGACGATCCGATGAATAATTGAAGCTCAACCAATCATTGGGACAGTATAAGAACAAAAAAAACCCGCAAACAAACGACGATCAACTTCATATTGAAGGATTACGAACAGCCAAGTCACGAAGGCGAACCGGAGTCAGCCCGGTAAAATTTTAATCAAAGATTGGACAACAAGAATAACAAAAAATCTTCCAAATGAATAGCCATCTCTAAATCCAAGAGGTGTCAGAAGAGCTGATGTTGCTTCCTCGGAGATCGAGCTGAATCTGACCAAACTAACTATCTTAATTTTTCAAGAAACCTACTAGAATCAAAAAATTTATATAACATGCCCGCGCGACAGACTATCCGAGTTCCCAGAAATGAAAATACACAGTTACTCCAGGAAAACGAGCCGTTCATTACAACGTCATCTGAACAATGGAAACAACGAGATGCGTGAAAATTTAACAATAGAGTTAACGAGGAACCTCCGAGAAAGAAAAGATAATTAACGAAAATTATATTACTTGTTTAAAAAAAAATAAAAAGTTTAAACTATCTTTTAAAAATTAAATCCTTAATAAAGTCAAAAACGCAATAAAACTTAACGGCAAAAAGGTAGAGATTTCTCTTATTAATAAACCAGGAAAGTACCTTCTAAAAAAAAACACATCATAAGTCGCAACAAAGAGAAAGATGCTATTAACCAGTGAAACCTGTAAGAAAAGACAATTCGGAGAAATATAAGTTTTAAGAAACGCGGATTTGGTAAACGATGACAAGAGATGGTATCGAACTTACACATGAGACGATTCCAATAAATGGATTAAGGCATACTTAAGAACTCAAAACACTTAACTAAACGATTCGTCGAGAAAATTAATAATATCAAAAAAAAAACTTCAAGCGATCAACAGGAATTCTCCCCGGGAAGAATAACCGAAGACGAGTGATGTCTTAATCAGTGTCGTAAGACGTGAAGGCTCATGCTCTTTAACGGTAATTAAAATAAATCCCGAGTAAGAAAAAGACAAATGACGCGAAGAAAATTTGAAAAGTTTAACTTCTCGAGCGAAATATCATTAACCAACAAACTCACGCTAACCGAACACGTCGAGTAATCCCTTTGAAAAACCCAAGGAGGAGGACCACAGTAACCTCCGTTAAAAAATAGTAAAGCGTTTGGTCAAAAGGATCCATACCGTCGAACGTTGAAGTGCTCATAGTCAAAGAAAAAAAGGTACACGCGGCTGACACCAGGAATACCGACGAGGTGCGAAATAACAAAAACACGACGTCGGAAGGGAACGCGTAGAGCAGTGAACCTGGCTTAGTAGAACCATTATGGTTCATAGCAACTTTCAATGCTAAAATATTGCATATAATATATCAAACGACTTGGGATGATGTGTCATGAATGAATATATCGTAAAATTAATGATATTCGAAATTAGTATAAAAAAACCTCGTTTAGTTGAACCATTATGTTTCATTGGAACTTTCAATGCTAAAATATGGCATGTAAAAAATCAAACGACTTGGATTGATGTGCCATGAAAGAATATAAAGTTTAGTTAATGATAGACGGAATTGGTTTCAGTGAACCTGGCTTAGTAGAACCATTATGGTTCATTGGAACTTTCAATGCTAAACTATGGCATGCCATATATCAAACGACTTGGAATGATGCGTCTTGAAAGAATATAACGTAAAATTATTGATAATCCAAATTGGTTTCAACGAATCTAGTTTAGTGGAACCATTCTGGTTCATTGGAACATACAATGCTAAAATATGGCATGTAATATATCAAATGACTTGGAATGACGTATTTTGAAAGAATATAATGTAAAATTAATGATAGTCAAACTTCGTTTCAAGGAATCTGGTTTTGTGGAACCATTATCGTACATTGGGAGATTCAATCCTAAAATATAGCATGTAATATATCAAACGATTGGAATGATTTGTCATGAAACAATATAATGTAAAATCAGGGATAGTCGAAATTGATTTCAAGGAATCTGGCTTAGTGGAACCATTATCGTTCATTGTAATTTTCAATGCTAAAATATGGCATGTCATATATCGCACGACTTGGAATGATGTGCCATGAATGAATATAACGTAAAAAAATGATAGTCGAAATTGGTTTCAAGGAACCTGGTACAGTGGAACCATTATGCTTTTTTGGAACATTTAATGCTCATCTATGGCATGTAATATACAAAACGACTTGGAATGATGTGCCATGAATAAATATATCGTAAACTTAATGATAGTCGAAATTAGTATTAAATAACCTCGTTTAGTGGAACCATTATGTTTCATTGGAGTTATCAATGCTAAAATATGGCATGTAAGAAATCAAACGACTTGGAATGATGTGTCATGAATGAATATAACGTAAAATTAATAATAGTCGAAATTGGTTTCAAGGCACCTGATTTCGTGGAACCATGATGGTTAATTGGAACTTTCAATGCGAAAAAATGGCATGTAATATATCAAACCACTTGGAATTGTGTCATGAAAGAATATATTGTAAAACAATGATAATCTATATTGGTTTCATGGAACCTGATTTAGTGGAACCATGATGAAAAACGTTGAATAACTGTTGAAAGTGTGACTGGTGTCAGTGTGTGTTTTGAGTTCGTTTGGTATTTTGTTG
>JAHWFO010048623.1:22590-41966 GCA_023313115.1 Rhysida immarginata | reverse complement strand
GTCGAAATTGGTTTCAAGGAATCTGGTTAAGAGGAACCATTATGGTTCTTTGGAACATTCAATGCTAAACTATGGCATGTAAAATATAAAACGACTTGGATTGATGTGCCATGCAAGAATATAATGTAAAATTAATGACAGTCGAAATTGGTTTCAAGGAATCTGGTTTATTGGAACCACCCAGCTAGTACTCATATGTTATACTTCCGTTGGAAACTGGTATTTAGGTTGGTAAACCGTAAGAGCTGAGAATGGAAATGGTCAGATCCTGTTATTAAAGTTTTCGGTTAGATAACGGTTAGATGTAAGTAATTCCTATGTTTAGTACTGGTTGGAAAATCATAATATAATTTCACTCATGGCTCGTATAGAATGGCGATCCAATAGTGGATGTTCAGTAGTTGACGTATGTGCGCAGTAAAAATGCGCAGAAGAGCAGTGCAGCATCTAATTCAGTGACCGTTAAAGTAAGCGCCTGTGATCCAATTTGACTGAAAGCGCGCCTTTTACAAACGTCTCTGATCTAATTTGACTGAAAGCGCGACTTTATTTCTGGTTGACAATTGACTATTGAAAATTGACATCTACGCTCGCTTCCTGCTTTTTTTGTTTCTCTAAGAAAAAAAGTAATTTATAACTTACTACTTTATATGTTTCAATATGTTACATATGTTACATACATGTTTTAATATAATTATTTGTATGTTGATATAACTTTTTAAAATTATTTTGTGGGATTCTATTTGCACATCACAATATTTATTTCTCTTTAAGAAATTATAGGAATAATCATATAAGGTATGCAATCTTTTTGGATCTGAAATCCATATTACCTTGTGTTTGCTTGAGTAGAAATAACAATTTTACTTGTATTTTAACAAGTAGGATAAACTGTACATACGTATAAGACTATTATTACTTGTCCAGAGTTATTAATAATGATCGTATTATTGGAAAACGACGTTTATTTATTTAATATTAATGGAAGTTTTCGTTTAATATAAGATTATTATTTATAACTTATTTAATTCATTCAACACGATGAATTGATTAAAATGGAACTATAGTTCCATTATTTCTTTGTTTTAATGTACCTAAACGTAATTTAATTCATTTAATTATATTTACATCTGAGCATAAATTAAAACTTAAACCTATTTGTCTTATTTTTTATTCGTATAATATATCTTGTTGAAGCAGGGAAATTAGCTTTTTCTAACAAGTTTTAAATACTGAGCATTAAGTGATAGTTTTTTTCATTGTGGATTCTGGCTAAAAGTATTTTTTTAATCAAATAAGTAGAATTATTATTTTTATTTCCTGCACACTTCTTTTCACAAGCCAAGTAAAAACTTCAGAAAGTGTTATTGATTTAATTTTTTTTTTTTAAATTGAGTGATTCATGTCAAGGGCATATAAATCAAGCAACCCATGAAATTTTGAATTCTGTGTCCTAATTGTGAATTAAAAATAATAAATATGTAACATGTTCATAGAAATGTTGAAAAACAATTACATGTTATAAAGTACCATTGTATAGCAAATTTCACAAATCACTACATCAAGAGAAATTTCTGAGCTCAACCATCCCTGCAATTGTTTATAATTCTTGGATTGTTGTTTGAACATTAATCTTAATCAGATTCAGAAGATTTGTACAAATTATCTGTTTCTAGGCTATTATCTTCTTCACCTGTAAATGATTTCTTTTTTGTGTGTATGTGAAATATTTTCTTAATTTTTTTTTTTTTTTTAAGAATTTGGTGAAAATTTTTAGTTAAAAAATATGATAAATTTTGTATGACGTAAATTTTATATGTTTTAAATCGAGATAAAAATTTATTACCCATTTATAAATACTTTCTTTTTCAAAATACTCAGTTTTGGGGTATTTACCCATCCCACATCACTACTTTTGGGACACTATGAATTTTGGCCATTCTGAATTATTATTATTATTTTGCATGCTTTTGTAATTTTTAGTGTATAGTTTCAAATTATTATATATATGTATATTTTTTTTTCTACAGATGCTGCTAAAATAAATTCTGGCGAGAAAGTCACGCTAAGTGTTACAGAAGCCTTTCTGAAGGATTTTCTGCGATTCGCCCCAGATAAATGTGGAGGCCGCAGGCAAAGGAATAATATTGTTTAAAATAAAATTGTTTATTTCAAACCTTTCTTGTATTTAATCATTTGTACTTGCAATTATTCAAATTTTGCAGGGGATTCAGATAAGGACAATAGATAATGACAATATAAAGTTAAATACTAAGAATAGGCTTTATAATAATTTAGCTGGAGGAATTAATGTCTTTATAGTGAATGGAGATATATTGGTAAAAATGTTAATAATATGTTTTTAATATCAAAATTATTATCCTGCTTCTAGTTGTAATAAAAATTATAGTTGATATCTCTGTAAAGGAGTATTTCGGTTCAGTTCTGTTTAATATTTAAGAAGCAATATGCAGCTTTCTCATGCCAGTTACTATATATCAGTTTTGATCAGGGTTGTCCAATTTTGTACACAATGGAAAAAAAACATCCTGGATAAAATATAATTTTGTCCACTTTTAGTAAACTGAAAATTCTCAGTTAAAAATGCAGAATTTAACATTAAATATATATATTGATTTTTCCCATTCAAGAAACAACTTTTATATTAACTATCACACTTACATATTTATACACAACAGTATACGAAATATTTTGTGTGGAAATGAAATAAATAAGCTCAGTTCATTTAGAAGCTTTTTTATGTAAGCATGTTTATAAAAAAAGTTTCATAGATTTCATTAGGTTTATCTGTTGTCACATGGCAGTTCCATTGCCAATTAATAATCTCTTTACAAAATTTAAAATAGAAATAAAAAAATTGTAATGTTTGACATTCTGAAATCTTAAAAAAAAAGTCATATGATGAAATAACAAGCTGGTGTTAATAAAGAAAATGTTACATTGAAATGACACATACGCTTGTAATGACATTATTATATATGCATAAGCATTCAGTACATGCACATTTTGCTATCAGGGGGCATCAATAAGAAGTAGAAAAACATGATATATATTTTCATTTAGTTAAAAATATTAAATGCAAAATAATAAGGAAATAATGAAGAAATTATACAGAAATCCATAAAATGCATACTATTTCATACTATTTCATAAAGATTGTAAAACAATTTAATAGTCATCAAATTCTTCAGTAGCAAATTGTTTGTGTTTAGAATTTAACATTTTATAAGCCATTACCAATTTTGTAGCAGTTTGTAATCCAAGCCTATTTCTGATCACACAATTAATAAAAATTATGACAATACAAATGTTTACTGTTTTCTACATAATGTATTAGATTTCAATAAGCTTCATAAAACATTTAATGTGACAGTATTTTTTTTAATCTTAAATTTTTTTACAATATTTATACCATGGAAAAATAACCCTTACTTTTTCTATTAATAAGCAATGTAATAATGCAGCTATGTTCCAAAGCATATTTATTTTGTTAATTTTGATTACTTTTAAAGTAAAATATTGTCTAAAATTAGTTGTACGAGCATGTAATTAAGTTTTTTGCAGTTGTATTAAGACAACGCATCTCCTACAATTTTCTAATTATACCCCAATAGTAATTAGCTGTATTAGGAAGTTTGTTGCTGGGAGTATACATAAAATATTTTCAATAATTTTTTAACAGCAGAGACACTATATCATATATGATATAATAATAATAATTTAAATTCAATTCTAAGGCACAGCAGTCCATTGATTTTCCAATATTATTTATTGATAAATATAATATTTTTTAGTTAACTATTTAATTAAAATAGAATGATTGCATAATAATCATATCTAATAAATCTGCAAAAAACTGCTAACTAATTTTAGACAATATTTTACTGTAAAAGTAATCAAAATTAATAAAATAAATGTGCTTCAAATTTGAACATGGTTGCAATGGGAAAATGATATGAAAGCATTATATTAATGTTGGGATCACGTTAGGAAATCATTGGGAATATATTCTATAGAATTCTATGTAATACATTAATGTTGGGGTTATTTTAGAAAATTGATGGAAATACGTTATATTAATGTTGGGATTATGTTAAAAATAACCCAGATCTAACGGTTAACCAACCATCAGACAGCGTACCATTTCTGCGTTAGTCTAACGCATGGACCTAACGTTGGAATTACGTACTGGAATTTACATTGGAATTATGTAAGCATGCTAGCTGGGCATTATGGTTCATTGGAACTTGTAATGCTAAAATATGGCATTTAAATATCAAACAACTTGGAATGATGTGTCATGAAAGAATATAATGTAAAATTAATGATAGTCGAAATTGGTTTCAAGGAATCTAGTTTAGTGGAACCATTATGGTTCATTGGAACATTCAATGCTAAAATATGGCATGCAATATATCAAAAGACTTGGTTTGATGTGTCATGAAAGAATATACTGCAAAATTAATGGTAATCGAAATTTGTTTCAAGGAACCTGGTTTATTGGAATCATTATGGTTCATTAGGGTTACGTATTAATTCGTCGAACGTCATTTCGTCGACTGTGTCAGTTAGTCGTGTGGTTAGTTCGTCGGACGTCAATTAGTCAAACGTCAAAGATTATCTTATAATTGCGTCTAATCAGAGGCGAAGCTAAGGAGACATGACAGGGAAGTAGTGAATAATTTTTTGCGAAGCTTATTTTTATACATTCTGGCAACAATTCCTAGGCACACGGCTAGCACGCGATAAGCAACAAAATTAATGCCTCATGTCCATGCTTATGCAAAACATAAGAAAGGTAACAAAGCTTACTATAACAATGAATATCAAAGATAACATTGTTTCACAGAAAAAAAACAACAAATCTTTGAAATGAAAACTATTAAATCTGTAAAATATGGCAATATATTGGATTTCCGCAAAGAATTATATAGAAATATACAGTGATAAATATTAAGAAGTAGCAATATTACCCGGCTTCTCCCGGCTTGGAAAGATGCGTTGATTAATTTTTTTAACGATTGTTTTGTTGTTAAAAATTGAACTATGATTAACATAGTACGACAGTCTAGAAAGCCTTCTCCAAACCATTCGTAATCATTTTAATCCAAAAATGATGATTTATGAACAATGAACTGGGAACAAAAGAAAATTAAATTATGTGTACAAAAGTAAATAATGAAAAAAGTATAAGATAAATGAATCAGCTACACAGGCAAGGTGGGCATGGATTGTCAAGCAGTTGCGCATTCCAGTCCATTTTGGCAAACAACGTTGTATATCTTCCCCTGTGGCGCAAAAAACATGTAGATTTCGACAGCTGGAAAAGCGGGAGCAAACAACGTATAACTGACCGTGAGAGAAGCTAGCTACCGTGAAAATATATACCAGCGACCTGGAAAGTCCGGGAAAATGGAATAGAATGAAACATTCGTCGTCTGGCATCGCCATCTAGTTACATCCTTTGAAAACAGAAGTCTAGCTGATATGCCTATCAGACGTTGCTCGGGCTTCCAATGACGTATATTGAAGGTAGAATTCGAAGTGAAGCCACCAAAGTGAAGCCAATTACAGCTATTGCAGTTCTGGACAGGAGTGAGCCGTAGTGTTGTTAGCTATGTGGCTGCTTTGTTTTGCTGATTTTGGGCCCAATGAATAATTAATTCAAAACCATTCTTCAAAGTTTCCGCGTACAACCGTACAAATAAACACGAAAAAGGATCAGGAATCACTTTCCACAACCATAAATCGAAAAAAAGTACCGAAAGATGATGGAAACGAAACTGAAATTGAAACCATGATCGATAAATTATATTAAAAATACAATAAAATACTTCAAATACGAAGTATTATATGGAAACGAAGAGATAAACTTATCATTCCGTGATCGGAGTGTGAAAGAATTATCAATCAGGTACCCTCATGTTTTACCATATGTTTTGCTCACTTTCGGCCATGATGGCTCTTGAAGGCGGACCTTCTCACTTCAAGTATGCTGGCAGAATTTTGCATTATTGATGCTGAAATTTAAGCTATGGTCTGTTTAATTATTATAAAGTAATTTTGCTTCTGTAAACAAAATTAATAAATAAAATAATATTAATTTGTCAAATTAAAGTTACAATAGTATGTGACTAAATTTTAGCATGGTCTTTTAATCCCCTGGTCTGTGCACACGAGCAAATTTTGTCATCGTAGTCAACAACTGGATTGCTGTATGTATGGAAAAAGCGACTTCATCCTCTCTATTGCATGAATTTGGCTACTTCTCAAACTTAACAATGTAAATTAACGCTCGTACTAAAGCTCTAGATTAGGAAAGTACGGCAAACCTTTTCCGCGCCGCCCGCAACTGCTGATTGGTAGAACGGCTGTCACGTGAGTTTGTCAGCCATTGTTGGCCCAAACGCAGCGATAGATACCATTGAAATGCATGTGGAAGATTCAATTTAGATTATATTTTTAACGAAATATTCGTTGATTGATCCTAAATTTTAATCCGAATAAGCAAAATTTCAGGATCCTTCAATCTATGCTCCTTGGAGGTTAATAAATTCGTTAAAATATTCGAAGAAGTAATAAGAAGCAATTAAGTTTATAATATAACTTTACCGAATGTTATAGAAAGGTTGCATTTTGCAATTCTCAGACGATCAGAAAATATATAATTTTTTGCTAAATATATTTCTTTTTAAGAAAATACAATCCAATATAACAAAATATAATATATATAACAATATACAATTCAATTTAAACTGTCTGTGAAATGTAAGGCAAAACTTGAAATAAAACGTCTATGTTATTTTCATCTTATTTTAGCGAAGTTAATTATCACTCATCATTAAACTTGAATATAACGTATGAAATTGAATAGCGAAAATTTGCTATTTGGGTGAAAAAAAATATAGAAAATTTTTAACTATAAGTTTTTGGTAGATTTTTTATGTCAATATTATAAACCTCCATAAATGAATAAATTTCAAAATACATTGCATGTGTAGTTATTTTTTTGTAATTTTTTTTGTAATCAAACGGATAGATTTTCCAAATTATAATTTTTAAAATTTTCTGTCAAAATATAATTATCAAAGTAATTTTTATATTTAAATCAAAAACTTAAATTTAATAGTCCTATTTTATTAAATTATATTTGATATTTTTTATAATTATAATTATAGTTTTTTTTAATAATTTAGTAATTTTTATAATTTAACAAAATTAAAATTGGTAAAGTGAAATTTTGATATAAATATAAAAGTTAATTTGACAAAAGTTTATTAAGTTATATTTTAGTAAATATTTATAAAATTATATTTTGATAAATAAAATTACAAAAACTACACACAATTTTTTTTTAAATTTTATTAATTACATGGAAATCGTTTATTAAGGATAAATAAATAAAGTGAAAAACAACTAAAAACTTAATATCAGTAAATTGCTCTCAACGTTATCATTATTTAAAGAAATAACAGAATTTATTGATTGTCAGTTATATTTCCAGACGATAATAAGAAAATTTGCGAAAAGGATGCATTTAAGCGGAATTTTAGAGGAAGCGTAACTCACTTGATAGGGCCAACTGGGGCAACAATGGCGGATTTCGTAGTAGACGACGAAGTTTGCCGTACTTCCCTAATCTAGAGCTTTAGCTCGTACAACGTAAGTGCGCCGTCTGGCCTCGCCATCTAGTAACATACTTTTAAAAAAAGAGTCAATTCAACTGTTCGATAAGATAGTATCACCATCAAGTGAGATCTTTTTATAACAATTCAACTTTTAAATAAGAATAACTTAAAAAAATTGATATAAAAACTATATAAGAAGGACCCTACTACCTACGTACATGGAAAATTTCGTGGAGATTCCATGAGTATTTTCTGAGTTATAAAAGGACAAACCTTTCAACAGACTCTGATTTTAATATAAATATGGATCAGCTAATTATTGACACAAACTATCAGCAAGTGAACGGTTGTTTTGCATTCAAATAAATTAACACAAATGTGATGAAAAAATGGAAAAATTTCAAAGAAATTCCTTTTTTTTAAATATATAATTTTAAAACATCACATACCTCATACCTAATAAGAATATATTTCTGAAAGTACATAGAAAAAAAAGTAAATGGTAAATTGCAATCAAAGAATTGATCTATATAAAATCACTAAAACAAGAACCCTTTTTGTACAGTGGAGTACTCAATTCGAGATAAACGGTTCAAGTTATAGTTTTTTAGGAGATGCAATAGGAGAAGCAACAATAGGAGAATGAGTAGAGCTAAATTTTTCAGATAACTGAGGAACCACTCGTAAGATTAAAACCTCATCTTGAGTACCAGGAAAAGGATGATATTAGTTGTAGGTACATTAAAGTAGGTAATTCTTTGCAGGATTCAGTCGGTCTAATCAATCAAGCGGACCTAATTTACCTTATTACGATTATTAAGAACAGGCCTTTGCCTAAACTTTGGTAATTTTAGTCTTTCAAAATCACTATATTTTATATTTTACACTGTCAGAAATACCTCTGCTCTACCACTATACTTATAAATGAAAAAACTTATAGTGAAAAAAAGAACTTAGTAGTCTAAGAATGAGTAAAAAAAGAATAACATGATTATAAATTATTTTTCTTCTACTACATTGGTACAGAAAAAGTAATATTTAATATAAAATTCCAAGAAATCTTTGACAATCCTCAAACTACAATTGGGTTGATAATCCTGGTGTTCAAGACACCAAATGTAAAATTACTTAAATGATTATTGATGCAATTCAACAAAATAGTGTGCCATTTAAATGTAGTAAGAAATAAATTCATAAACAAAAATCATTTATCAAGCAATTTATTCAAAGGATGAAGTAGTTATAAGAAAGTTCCCAAGAACCATTAATTATTATTAAGAAAATAAATGGAAATCTTTACTAGATACATTATAATCAAACAATTACATTCCCTAACCAACTTAAAATTCAGTTAATAAAAAATCCCAATTTAAAAGTTTTGGATATAAAATTTTAGAAATTATACCATAAAGGATATTATGAGGTTATAATCATCAAATTCTCAAGTAGTTCTTGTTATTTTATGAAACTTTTTTTAAAAAAAGATAATTTATATAAATTGGAAATCAGTAGAAAATAGTGATATAACGATATCCTTCAAACACGAATAATTGCTTGCCTTAAAAGTATATAGACATGAGTTGGAAATATATGAATGATAATGGTTTCTGAAAGGAAACAAGTGACTTAGCAGAAATGCAAAAATATGCAACATATATATACCGTGTGTCTCAAAAGTCGCGTGCCATATAAAAATTTTATGAATGCTGGCTTTATGTTACAACAATGGAAGTAGAACGCCGTAAGAAACCGAAACTGAAAGGACCCGAGATGCTTCACGGCGGGGCCTGTAATGCTTCACGTCCTCCAACAACGGGACTCAAAGAAAGGCAACGAGAGGAGAAGCAACTGGTTACCGTCAGTAACTCGATACGGACGGATGGAAGAGAACCGAGCTGTTGGAAACGTGGCAGCCAAAACGTGCTCAATCGTCCACGTAAAGTGAGAGAGGATTCAACAGCGACGAACGTCGTGGGAGACGGTGTTTCGAAGAACACACCGCGGGAACAGAGATTCGAAGTCTCAGCAGAACCGACATCGCTCGAGCAGCGTTCAGCGAACGAGCCGGCGAGCGACGGCGTCAAGGCGAGGTCTTCCCGAGAACCCATGGTCGAGAGCGTGCTAAACGACACGTACTCCATTCTGCCCACGCTAAGAACCAGTTCCTGTTTCCAGCTGGCAGCAGTTGAGATACACTTTTGGACAGAGCAGAGCCACGTCGATGAGAGAAAGAAAGTACTGGAACTTTTACACACCAAAGCAACAGGTATTTTCCCATCGGGCGTTATTGCTTATTTTCGAAACGGCGCCGGAAGAGTAAGTGAGAGAGGCGTCAGTGGTTTAAGCGCCATTAATCATGAGATATATTTTATCTGTAAAAACTCTTCCGTGGCATTTTGTTTAAGAACATTTGCTAGCCTGGCAAACTCTGACTCTGTTGGATTTGTGTCTCTCAATGGTATTTTTGCAACGTTTAGAAGTAACGTGTCCAGCGTTAGTTAACGTTCATCATTTTTGCTTTCTAGAACAGGAAACCAATTGGGTATAAGTGTATTTTAGTATACCAAGGCTCATACTAATTCAGGATTCGTTAAAACTTAACATAATGAAAATAAACACAAAATTTAACGAAATGTTAACACACTAGCAGCATACTCTTTCAATATAGTTTCTTATGCACATTCCGCGTTATCCGTCACTAAAGAGTTGGTTATCCGGACCGCTACACTGTAAGCTCACATTTTAAGCCCGAGTTCTATGGAGTGAATTAAGAAATTATACAGAAATGTGCATAAGAAATTATACAGAAAGTATACGCTGCTAGTGTGTTAACATTTCGTTAAGTTTTATCTATATTTTCCGTAAGTTTTAACGAATCCTGAATTACTATGAGCCTTGGTATACTAAAATACACATACACCATTTGTATGCTTAAGAATTTGAAGCTCTTGTCTAAGATTCACTCTACAGTATTTTTCTATTAAAGAATAGTACAGACTTTTTGATGTTTGACAGCCAGCTAGTGGTTGTACGTTCGTAATGTTGGTGTCTGCTATTTGAATTAAGATTGTGAATTTTGCCTCTATTCTTTATTTCGTAATTTATAGAGTTTGCAGCATTAAGAGCACGGGTGCCTTAATTGCTAATTTAAGTCTAGTGTTATTTCCATTTTAGGCTTAGATTTCTTTATTAATCTAAAGTTCCATTTTTTGTAACTAGATTAGAATTTTTGTTAAAGTAATGCGGGCCGTTTCCTTTTGAGCCTAGCTGAGCTATTTAATTTAGCAAGTTCTTTATTAACGTGCGCTCTGTGTGTATTGGTATTGTATGTTTTAATCGACTCCTGTCGCACGTTTAATACGCACAAGTAATTGTTACCCTCTCGAGTAAAGGATGTTTTGTTAATAGAATAAGTAAATACGAATATTAAATTATAGTAGCGCTCAAAAAATAGTACACTTTATGTTTTATCATTATAACTTCTAAAGTATTGAATTTTAATTAAAGAATTTGTAATAATATATAGACTGCATAAACATTTGAATATTGAAAGAAATTCAAACTCTTTAGAGTTAACTAGTATTTGAAGACACATCCATTATTGATAGAGGTGAGTTCATAAAATAGTACACACTGAGTTTTATGTAGATTTATCTCATATTCTCTATATTGATGTTGACATTTTGCTGTTGCTGACAATATTTAACATGTCGCTTCGAGTTCATCTGCCATCTTCAATAAAAAAGCACATTATAGATGCAGTCAACAATGGCAACTCGTACACCTCAGTTTCGGAGCAATTTCAAGTTCCAAAGTCCACGGTGGCAAGAATTTTTCAGCGTTTTCGCACGCAAGGATATGTAACTCGTAAGCCAGGGTCGGCCGACCAAAATCAACAACTCCACGAGAAGATAAAGTCTTGATACGGCTGTCTAAGGCTGACCCGAAGAAAACTGCAGTTGACCTTAATAACGAAATGGCAACCTTCCATAATGTTAACGTTAGTGTGAGTACCACGAAAAGATGTCTGAGGGATGCAGATTTGTTTGGCAGATGTCCCGTGAAAAAACCTTTGATCTCCAAGAAGAACCGGATAGCCCACCACAAATTTGCCAAAGATCATTTGAAGTGGACATCCAAAAAATGGAATAAAGTGCTTTTTAGTGATGAATCGAAGTTTTTACTATTCGGATCTGATGGTATCCAGTACGTACGCCGTCCAGCAAACCATAGATCTGATCCAAAATACCAATTACCAACCGTTAAACATGATGGAAGATCCACTATAGTATGGGGTTGTTTCAGTCATAAAGGGGTAGGCCCGCTGATAAAGATCGATGGAATAATGGACAAAATAGTATATAAGAATATCTTAGAGCAACATATGCTTCCTTTTGCCAAAGCAAATATGCCTCGTGGATGGATTTATAAGCAAGACAATAATTCCAAACATACCGATTGTGTGGTCAAAGACTGGTTCAAGTCAAAGAAGGTACGAAATCCTATTGAGCATATGTGGGAAGAATTAGACCGCAGCTGCAAGTCACAGAAAGCACGAAATTCGCTGGAAAAATTTGAAATTTTACGAAAAGAATGGGAAAAAATTCCAATGGCCAAAATCACTAAACTAATTGATTCAATGCCAGCCCGCTACAAAGCTGTTATTGATGCAAAAGGTTTTGCAACAAAATATTGATCTGCTAACTCTTTTTTTCATTGTATTTACTTCATTTTTGGGATTTTTTTTGCGTGTGTACTATTTTATGATTTTTGTATTTTGGCAGTTTAATGGTGTCCTCGCAAATAAAAATAACAGTGACCTTATTTCTAGTTTTTCTTTTGTATATTTATATAGATAATATGTATACAAAGTTTAGTTATATGTTCTTAATTTTTGAAAGTATTATAGCAATTAACATGAAAGTGTACTATTTTTTGAGCGCTACTGTACTTCTACTCTTCTATTTGAGAATTTTTGATTGCGATAAATTTTGCAGAGCGACTTTTCTTCCAATTAGGATATTTGGCTTTAGCAAAGTTTACGCTTTAAAGCACGTGCATAATTATTGTATTGTCGTTGTATAATTTCTGGAGTTTTCCTAATGCAGTTTAAATTCAGATAGAGATATTGTTACCCATTTAAAATAAAGGATGCCCATGTTATTTAGTTATAAGGAAGCACCTATAAATACTAAAGTAACTATTCAATTAACGTTCTCTTTGGTCAATGAATATTTTGTTTCTTATTCAGTTTATGTGCAATAAATCAAATTCATGGTATTTCATGTACGTTGCCTACAATGTGTGTCTTTAATGATAGATTTCCAGTGTGGCAGTTTTCTGATCGTGACACTTTATGTTCACACGGTATTGCAAGCTTATCGTTCATGTTTAAAATGTGCACCATGCAGTCGAAAATGTCTCACATTATCCAAATTTTCTTCTGTCACGCCTAAAAGTGTAGCTGTTGGGTTTAGGAATATCATGGTGCCGGTGATGAAATTCCTCTGCAGCTTCTCGAGATGTTCTGTGGTGATCTCTACAAAGAAGTGTCAGCTTTACACGTTGTTTCACTGTCAGCTTTATTCCCCTACTTCACTATTCAACTAGAGCAGATAAGCACTCGATTGGGGCGCATATTAATGAGGTGGGCGTGGCCTAATCCGGCCAATCAGCGTGCAGCATTCGCATCACGTGTCCACCCACCACATCCAACCCTTCCTGACGTCACAGGCGTTCAATCAATCAGCGTGCAGAAGGCGACTCACGTGACCCACCACCCCCTCCTCCCCTCGACTTCGTGTCACGTGATAACCCATCCCCCTCCTCCCCTGTTTTGGGCGTTGGTCTTTATTTGGATGTTGGCCTTTATTTGGGCATTGGCTTTTATTTGGGCGTTGGCTTTTATTTGGGCATTGGCTTTTATTTGGGTGTGGGTCCTTTTTTGGGCGTTGGTCCTTTTTGGGCGTTGGTCTTTATTTGGGCGTGGGTCTTTTATTTGGGCGTTGGTCTTTTATTTGGGCGTTGGTCTTTATTTGGGTGTTGGTCCTTTTTGGGTGTGGCCTAAGGCTGAAACAAAATTAATTATATAATCCTCTGATGTACCCCTGGTCCTGGAGCTAAGCATCAGCACCAGGGTGGGAGATTAGAGGGGTCCTAATGCTCTCAGCAAAATCCACTTAGGTGATTCTGTCTTACAAGTGAACACCTGTTGATTCGCTTATATACCCATCAATCTGGCTAGGGGTTGGGGTACTGGCACACCTCGATTTTGATTACCTAATTAGTAGTTCCCTATTGTTTTCTCGGGTAACCAAATTTTTACCAAGCTCTTTTACAGTTTTTCTAAATAAAACGACTACTGTTTCAAGGGTATTGTTTTGTTTTTAATTTTCAACTAATGCCTACATTGTTTCAATTGACAAGTGTGCATCTGAGTAGGGACTAATACTGCTTGAACTCTCATATACCTGTTTATATATAAATAAATAAATAAAAAAATAAATAAATAAATAAATACAGATGTGTTCTTTACATAACTTAATTTAAATTTTGATCATGGATGATGCATTTTCTAACCCCGCTAATGCTGCCGGTTTTGGTGGTGTGAAAGGTTTAGCTAAACAAACAAATCATTCTGAAAAAGAGACACGTGAATGGTTAAGGGGTGTGAGAGCTTATACACTGCATAAACCGGTGCGTCATCATTACCCACGTAATCGAATGCGTGTAAATGCGCCATTTGAGCAATTTCAAGTGGACTTGGTAGATCGGACCAGTCTGTCAAAACAGAACGATGGTTATAAATTTCTACTTACCTGCATCGATGTTTTCTCGCGCTACGCATGGGTCGTTCCTCTAAAAACCAAGAAGGGGCTTGAACTTCAGAAAGCCTTTCAAAAAATTTTCATACTCAGCAGTGTTCCTGTAAAACTGAACAGCGATAAAGGGAAGGAGTTTTTAAACAAGCATGTTCAAGATTATTTGAAAGAACTCGACATCGATTTCTTCACCACAGAATCAGATTTGAAAGCAGTTACGATCGAACGATTCATCCGTACGTTAAAAACGACTATGTTTAAGTTTTTTACATTTACCAATAAACACAGATACATCGATGTCTTACCTGATCTCGTGTTAAGCTACAACCACCGCAATCACAGAGCCCTGGGTATGGCACCAGCTGATGTCAATGATCGAAATGCCCCAGCTCTATGGTTGAAACAACAGAGTTATTATACAGCAGCACCACAAACAAATCCAAGGTTGCAAGTCGGAGATTACGTACGTATTTCGAAAGTGAAAAACATATTTGATAATGGCTCTCTTCCAAACTGGACCAAGGAGGTGTTTGAGGTTTCAAAAATCATTTATAGAAAACCTGTTGTGTATAAAATTAAAGATTACGATGGCAGCGAGATCTCAGGTGTATTCTACGATCAGGAGTTACAAAAGGTGAAAAAGCTGGAAGTTTTTAACATCGAACAGATTATTCGCTGGCACACGAGGCGAGGAGTGCGCGAAGCTTTTGTGAAATGGCAAGGTTACCCGGCCAGCATGAACAGCTGCGTACGAGAGATAGATCTTTTAAATGCTTGACAAGAGGCGCTTGACAACAGTTGGGTCCGAGTACAGCCATCATGTATGAAGACACTGATTTTTATGTTACGTTACCATCAAACACACCTACTGGTGAACAAATTCATTCCAATACAACAGCTCATTTTATTACAAGACTGCCGAGGACGCTACGTTTCCAGGGGCGATGGGAGGTTGGTTTATCGGAAACACATTTCCCGGCCCTCTTCAAGAACATTACGACTGTAAACAACATTTTCGAAATAGGTTTCAAGGATGATCTCATAGATGAACAAATCGATTTCAACATTGTTTCACCAGTAAGAATTCCGACACTCCAGTCTTTCATAATCGAAGTTGAATTGGTGTTACAATCCTATTTGAAAGATGTTCTCTTTTACCATAACACTTCTTTATACCAAAACGTCATCATGAGTTTGCCTCTGAATGTCGGGATTCGCTTTAACACTTCCGAATTCTGTAAGGTGTTCAATGTTTCGCCAAATATATCTACGAGGACCGTTTATCTCTAACTCCGGATTACAACCTGCCGTTTAAGTGGGTGTCCGATTTTTCTGTTATCTTAAGGTATCCCAAGTCGGCACCTCTGTACCAAAAAATTTTTGAATTTAAGAGTACCAAATTACAAAGTAGGGTTGCAGCTATTGATTTTCTAAAAGATAGTTTTAGAACGGTGGGTATCAAGACAAAGATAGTTAATGATCTTGTATTGTTTACGGGGTCCTCAACACAGTTCATTGAATTCCCAGCAGCTGTCAACATTGGATTTATACCTGCTAGGTTTCTGAACAAGAAATTGAAAACGCCTATTACTATGACCTTAAACGATACAGATGACGGATTTATCAGTTGTGTTATTTTTGATCCACCTGACACTCCAGAACAGTGCATCTTAAAAATTCCCGAAGAGTATTATGATAGTCTTAGGGACGTTGTTGAGGCGCTCATTAAGTTGATTCCATTGAAAGAACAGGCTTTTAACAAAATCAATCTCACACCTAACAAAGGTGTTCATTTCAAATGCACAGAAGGCCGCTATATTAGTTTTAGCGAGGGTTTATGTTACACATTGGGTTTACAATCAGAACTTTCCGACTTGGTCCTCGTGAATGGTGAGGGTTCAACCCCAATAGATCTTACACGTGGCATACATGGTTATTATCTGTATACAGACATCATACAGCTGCAGGTTGTGGGTAACACATTCGCTCCGTTCCTACGAATCATACCCGTTTCACATGCGAGACGAGAAGTGATTTATCAGGCTTTTCATTCACCTGACTACTTTCCCTTAAGTAAAAATGTCATCGACACGATTGAAATCGCGGTTCATTCCGACCACGGGGATTTGCTCGCGTTTTTAACAGGTAAAACCATAGTGAAATTACATTTTCGTAAGAAACAACTGTAGTGCGAGGTTGATTTCTTTTTTCTCTCCTCCTTAATTATTTCAAGATGCATATCCCCTATCAGCCGAGCCAAAAAGTAATTTCGCGTTACTGTTTTAACCAGAGAGGGAATGGCTTACCTGTGTTTAGAGGGTCGGTTTACCAGAGAGGCAATGGGATTGGTTCAGTATTTTCAAATCTGTTTCGCTTGACAACACCTTTGCTCAAATCCATGGGTAAGATTCTCGGACGGCATGCCCTAAAGGGCTGTGTTTCCGTTTTTAATGATGTGATACATGGTCAAAATTTTAAACAGTCGCTGTCATCACGAATGAAAGAAGCTGGAGGTAATGCCATGCAGGAAATGGGTGCTAGTGTTCAGAGAGGTAGAGGCCTTGTTAAAAGACGAAATTCAGCATTTCCTACTCATTCACATGTAAAAAGACCCAGAGGCAACAGCGTGGAGACCTTTCTAAAGAGTGAATACAGACAAAGAAGTCGTGTGCAGCGTTCAAAAAAGATGAAAAACAAGCAGAAGAAACAGAAGAAGAAGAGGAAGAAACAGAAGTCCACAAAAAGACCGGCAAAATTAAGTTCTAAGCCAATTTTAAACATACGTCCTTTAGTTTTTGCCAGCTGAGCACTGAATGTTTCAACAGCGATCTCGACATTTTTTTTATACTTCACACGTGCGGCCAACAGGAAAAGCGACACGTCACGGGGTACCAGCCAACAGCCATCATCAGCCAAGATGGGCCTATTGAAATCTACGTACCTTGTTTGGCAGATTTTAACACGGATCTCGATCAATCTACATTAAACTTAGAAGTCGTTATCAACAAAGGGGATGGACCGTTACCAGCTGGTGATAAAACAGGACCTGTGAACCTTTTCTTACATTCGCTATTCTCACAAGTCGATTGCTATCTATGTGATACGTTAGTTAGTCATAGTAATAACTTATATCCATACAGAGCTTATTTTGAAACTCTTTTGAACTATGGTCAGACTTCTAAACAAAGTCAACTCACAACAGCAGGGTATTGTAAAGACACGAGCAGTAAAATAGACAGTGCTGACGATACAAACAATGGGTTTAAGTTACGTAAAAGACTCGCATGAAACGGCGTTTACTACATGGAAGGTCCGTTCCATTTAGACATCTTTTGGCAAGGTCGATTGCTACTAAACTCTACGGATTTTCGTCTGAGGCTTTACAGAAGTAAACCCTCCTTTGCTCTGATGTCTGATGTAGCTAATCCCAATTATCAGATTACAATCCGAAAAGCATCCCTGAATGTTGAGAGAGTTAAAGTTAACACAGCCACGCTATTAGCACATGCAAAGACTCTGCAAACAACTAACGCGTTCTACCCTATCGGACGGGTTGAAATGAGGTCAGTGAGTATTGCTACAGAACTAGAAATCACGTCATACAGAACTTAATTACTGGTCAGATTCCCTCCCGGTTGATTTTTGCATTTACATCGAGTGAAGCCCAGAATGGTTCTCTTACTTCGAATCCATTCAGCTTTCAACATTTCAATCTATCTTTCTTCTCCCTCTAATTGGATACTCAGGCAATTCCTCTAAACCCTCTGACGCCAAATTTTTCCTCTGGGTCTTACTTGAGAGAGTTTGTTCATTCCATGAAGGCCCTTGGGATTTGGAAAGAAGACAGAGATGTTGACATCAGTCAGTTCGATTACGGTTCTGGTTACACATTTCTGGTCTTTGATCTTTCGGGGGACAGGAATTATTATACAGATAGATATAACCTTATATGTAACAGTACGTTAAGCGTTGAAGTTCAATTTTCCGAACCTTTAGCTAATTCGGTGAATCTGATTGCTTATTGTCAATATCAGAATCTCCTGGAAATCAATAAAGACAGAACCGTGAGCTTCGATTTCACAAATTAAGGTCGATGGGTACGAAGAGCTATGGAGGGCTCTTGAGAGAGATCCATTCACATGTACTATGGCAAGAGGTGTTTTCCCGGCGGATTTGGTGCTTCAACTCAAACCTCTGCATTCAGCTTTACTCATTGCTAATACGGATGATTCCAGTAAGCCAGGCTCGCATTGGGTGGCTTTTTTTATACCGTCCAGCAAACATGCATACATCTTTGATTCTTTCGGAATGTTTCCTCAACCACAATTCCAACCGATCATGCTTATGCACGCGGAAAAATGGAGCTACAACACGAGAATAGTGCAAGATCAGACGTCTGACACATGCTGTCATCACTGTCTACATTACCTGAAATTAGCAGCCAGGGGTTATTCTACGGCAGACATCTTGAACAACACTTATACAAATGAACTGTTTTTAAACGACTTACTCGTGAAATGTGAAATCATCCAAGACGAATATATTAGCAACTCTGAATTTAATATCTGCCAAAAGGTCAAATGGAACCAATGTTGCAAACCTTTAAATTACTCTGTTTAATTATTCTAATTATTATTATTATTATTATCTGTTTTATTCAATTTCTGTATATTCATTTGTTCAAATAAACTTTTCGTATTCAGATTGAATTTGTGTTTGTTTGTGGTTACTTTTAATAAATAAATAAATAAATAAAATACACAATCAATGGTTTTCATACACTGAATTACATTTTATTCCACTTTTTTTTTACAGACGTTAAAATAAAGTTTATCATTTGCAATACAACCTAATATTTTACGTTAAATTGTTATTTATCATAATGTAACCAAGGGAGCTTAGGCGT
>JAHWFO010048623.1:176-22580 GCA_023313115.1 Rhysida immarginata | reverse complement strand
ACGCCTAAGCTCCCTTGGTTACATTATGATAAATAACAATTTAACGTAAAATATTAGGTTGTATTGCAAATGATAAACTTTATTTTAACGTCTGTAAAAAAAATTGGAATAAAATGTAATTCAGTGTATGAAAACCATTGATTGTGTATTTTATTTATTTATTTATTTATTAAAAGTAACCACAAACAAACACAAATTCAATCTGAATACGAAAAGTTTATTTGAACAAATGAATATACAGAAATTGACTAAAACAGATAATAATAATAATAATAATTAGAATAATTAAACAGAGTAATTTAGAGGTTTGCAACATTGGTTCCATTTGACCTTTTGGCAGATATTAAATTCAGAGTTGCTAGTATATTCGTCTTGGATGATTACACAACACGAGTAAGTCGTTTAAAAACAGTTCATTTGTATAAGTTATGTTCAAGATGTCTGCCGTAGAATAACCCCTGGCTGCTAATTTCAGGTAATCTAGACAGTGATGACCGCATGTGTCAGACGTCTGATCTTGCACTATTCTCATGTTGTAGCTCCATTTTTCCGCGTGCATAAGCATGAACGGTTGGAATTGTGGTTGAGGAAACATTCCGAATGAATGAAAGATGTATGCATGTTTGCTGGACGGTATAAAAAAAGCCACCCAATGCGAGCCTGGCTTACTGGAATCATCCGTATTAGCAATGAGTAAAGCTGAATGCAGAGGTTTGAGTTGAAGCACCAAATCCGCCGGGAAAACACCTCTTGCCATAGTACATGTGAATGGATCTCTCTCAAGAGCCCTCCATAGCTCTTCGTACCCATCGACCTTAATTTGTGAAATCGAAGCTCACGGTTCTGTCTTTATTGATTTCCAGGAGATTCTGATATTGACAATAAGCAATCAGATTCACCGAATTAGCTAAAGGTTCGGAAAACTGAACTTCAACGCTTCACGTACCGTTACGTATAAGGTTATATCTATCTGTATAATAATTCCTGTCCCCCGAAAGATCAAAGTACAGAAATGTGTAACCAGAACTGTAATCGAACTGATTAATGTCAACATCTCTGTCTTCTTTCCAAATCCCAAGGGCCTTCATGGAATGAAGAAACTCTCTCAAGTATGACCCAGAGGAAAATTTCGGCGTCAGAGGGTTTAGAGGAATTGCATGAGTATCCAATGAGAGGGAGAAGAAAGATAGATTAAAATGTTGAAAGTTAAATGGATTCGAAGTAAAAGAACGAATCTGGGCTTCACTTGATGTAAATGCAAAAATCAACCGGGAGGGAATCTGACCAGTAATTAAGTTCTGTATGATGTGATTTCTAGTTCCCGTAGCAATACTCACTGACCTCATTTCAACCCGTCCGATAGGGTAAAACGCGTTAGTTGTTTGCAGAGACTTTGCATGTGCTAATAGCGTGGCTGTGTTAACTTTAACTCTCTCAACATTCAGGGATGCTTTTCGGATTGTAATCTGATAATTGGGATTAGCTACATCAGACATCAGAGCAAAGGAGGGTTTACTTCTGTAAAGCCTCAGACGAAAATCCGTAGAGTTTAGTAGCAATCGACCTTGCCAAAAGATGTCTAAATGGAACGGACCTTCCATGTAGTAAACGCCGTTTCATGCGAGTCTTTTACGTAACTTAAACCCATTGTTTGTATCGTCAGCACTGTCTATTTTACTGCTCGTGTCTTTACAATACCCTGCTGTTGTGAGTTGACTTTGTTTAGAAGTCTGACCATAGTTCAAAAGAGTTTCAAAATAAGCTCTGTATGGATATAAGTTATTACTATGACTAACTAACGTATCACATAGATAGCAATCGACTTGTGAGAATAGCGAATGTAAGAAAAGGTTCACAGGTCCTGTTTTATCACCAGCTGGTAACTGTCCATCCCCTTTGTTGACAATGACTTCTAAGTTTAATGTAGATTGATCGAGACCCGTGTAAAAATCTGCCAAACCAGGTACGTAGAATTCAATAGGCCCGTCTTGGCTGATGATGGCTGTAGGCTGGTACCCCGTGACGTGTTGGTTTTCCTGTTGGCCGCACGTGTGAGGTATAGAAAAAATGTCGAGATCGCTGTTGAAACATTCAGTGCTCAGCTGGTGTAGCATTGATGCCATGATTACGTATGTATTAGGCGAAAACTAAAGGACGTATGTTTAAAATTGGCTTAGAACGTAATATTGCCGGTGTTTTTGTGGACTTCTTCTGTTTCTTCCTCTTCTTCTTCTGTTTCTTCTGCTTGTTTTTCAGCTTTTTTGAACGCTGCACACGACTTCTTTGTCTGTATTCACTCTTTAGAAAGGTCTCCACGCTGTTGCCTCTGGGTCTTTTTACATGTGAATGAGTAGGAAATGCTGAATTTCGTCTTTTAACAAGGCCTCTACCTCTCTGAACACTAGCACCCATTTCCTGCATGGCATTACCTCCAGCTTCTTTCATTCGTGATGACAGCGACTGTTTAAAATTTTGACCATGTATCACATCATTAAAAACGGAAACACAGCCCTTTAGGGCATGCCGTCCGAGAATCTTACCCATGGATTTGAGCAAAGGTGTTGTCAAGCGAAACAGATTTGAAAATACTGAACCAATCCCATTGCCTCTCTGGTAAACCGACCCTCTAAACACAGGTAAGCCATTCCCTCTCTGGTTTAAATAGTAACGCGAAATTACTTCTTGGCTCGGCTGATGGGGGATATGCATCTTGAAGTAATTAAGGAGGAGAGAAAAAAGAAATCAACCTCGCACTACAGTTGTTTCTTACGAAAATGTAATTTCACTATGGTTTTACCTGTAAAAAACGCGAGCAAATTCCCGTGGTCGGAATGAACCGCGATTTTAATCGTGTCGATGGCATTTTTACTTAAGGGAAAGTAGTCGGGTGAAGGAAAAGCCTGATAAATCACTTCTCGTCTGGCATGTGAAACGGGTATGATTCGTAGGAGCGGAGCGAATGTGTTACCCACAACCTGCGGCTGTATGATGTCTGTATACAGATAATAACCATGTATGCCAAGTGTAAGATCTATTGGGGTTGAACCCTCACCAATAACGAGGTCCAAGTTGGAAAGTTCTGATTGTAAACCCAATGTGTAACATAAACCCTCACTAAAACTATTATAGCGGCCTTCTGTGCATTTGAAATGAAAACGTTTGTTAGGTGTGAGATTAATTTTGTAAAAAGCCTGTTCTTTCAATGGAATCAACTTAACGAGCGCCTATCAACAACGTCCCTATCAACAACGTCCCTACGACTATCATAATACCCTTCGGGAATTTTTAAGATGCACTGTTCTGGAGTGTCAGGTGGATCAAAAATAACACAACTGATAAATCCGTCATCTGAGTCGTTTAAGGGCATAGTAATAAGCGTTTTCAATTTCTTGTTCAGAAACCTAGCAGATATAAATCCAATGTTAACAGCTGCTGAGAATTCAATGAACTGTGTTGAGGACACCGTAAACAATACAAGATCATTATCTATCTTTGCCTCGATAACCGCCATTCTAAAACTATCTTTTAGAAAATCAATAGCTGCATCCCTACTTTGCAATTTCGTACTCTTAAATTCAACAATTTTTTGGTACAAAGGTGCCGACTTGGGATACCTTAACGTAACAGAAAAATCGGACACCCACTTAAACGGCAGGTTGTAATCCGGAGTTAGAGATAAACGGTCCTCGTAGATATATTTGGCGAAACATTGAACACCTTACAGAATTCGGAAGTGTTAAAGCGAATCCCGACATTCAGAGGCAAACTCATGATGACGTTTTGGTATAAAGAAGTGTTATGGTAAAAGAGAACATCTTTCAAATAGGATTGTAACACCAATTCAACTTCGATTATGAAAGACTGGAGTGTCGGAATTCTTACTGGTGAAACAATGTTGAAATCGATTTGTTCATCTATGAGATCATCCTTGAAACCTATTTCGAAAATGTTGTTTACAGTCGTAATGTTCTTGAAGAGGGCCGGGAAATGTGTTTCCGATAAACCAACCTCCCATCGCCCCTGGAAACGTAGCGTCCTCGGCAGTCTTGTAATAAAATGAGCTGTTGTATTGGAATGAATTTGTTCACCAGTAGGTGTGTTTGATGGTAACGTAACATAAAAATCAGTGTCTTCATACATGATGGCTGTACTCGGACCCAACTGTTGTCAAGCGCCTCTTGTCAAGCATTTAAAAGATCTATCTCTCGTACGCAGCTGTTCATGCTGGCCGGGTAACCTTGCCATTTCACAAAAGCTTCGCGCACTCCTCGCCTCGTGTGCCAGCGAATAATCTGTTCGATGTTAAAAACTTCCGGCTTTTTCACCTTTTGTAACTCCTGATCGTAGAATACACCTGAGTTCTCGCTGCCATCGTAATCTTTAATTTTATACACAACAGGTTTTCTATAAATGATTTTTGAAACCTCAAACACCTCCAAGGTTGCAAGTCGGAGATTACGTACGTATTTCGAAAGTGAAAAACATATTTGATAATGGCTCTCTTCCAAACTGGACCAAGGATTTGTTTGTGGTGCTGCTGTATAATAACTCTGTTGTTTCAACCATAGAGCTGGGGCATTTCGATCATTGACATCAGCTGGTGCCATACCCAGGGCTCTGTGATTGCGGTGGTTGTAGCTTAACACGAGATCAGGTAAGACATCGATGTATCTGTGTTTATTGGTAAATGTAAAAAACTTAAACATAGTCGTTTTTAACGTACGGATGAATCGTTCGATCGTAACTGCTTTCAAATCTGATTCTGTGGTGAAGAAATCGATGTCGAGTTCTTTCAAATAATCTTGAACATGCTTGTTTAAAAACTCCTTCCCTTTATCGCTGTTCAGTTTTACAGGAACACTGCTGAGTATGAAAATTTTTTGAAAGGCTTTCTGAAGTTCAAGCCCCTTCTTGGTTTTTAGAGGAACGACCCATGCGTAGCGCGAGAAAACATCGATGCAGGTAAGTAGAAATTTATAACCATCGTTCTGTTTTGACAGACTGGTCCGATCTACCAAGTCCACTTGAAATTGCTCAAATGGCGCATTTACACGCATTCGATTACGTGGGTAATGATGACGCACCGGTTTATGCAGTGTATAAGCTCTCACACCCCTTAACCATTCACGTGTCTCTTTTTCAGAATGATTTGTTTGTTTAGCTAAACCTTTCACACCACCAAAACCGGCAGCATTAGCGGGGTTAGAAAATGCATCATCCATGATCAAAATTTAAATTAAGTTATGTAAAGAACACATCTGTATTTATTTATTTATTTATTTATTTATATATAAACAGGTATTTGAGAGTTCAGGCAGTATTAGTCCCTACTCAGATGCACACCTGTCAATTGAAACAATGTAGGCATTAGTTGAAAATTAAAAACAAAACAATACACCTTGAAACAGTAGTCGTTTTATTTAGAAAAACTGTAAAAGAGCTTGGTAAAAATTTGGTTACCCGAGAAAACAATAGTGAATTACTAATTAGATAATCAAAATCGAGGTGTGCCAGTACCCCAACCCCTAGCCAGATTGATGGGTATATAAGCGAATCAACAGGTGTTCACTTGTAAGACAGAATCACCTAAGTGGATTTTTCTGAGAGCATTAGGACCCCTCTAATCTCCCACCCTGGTGCTGATGCTTAGCTCCAGGACCAGGGGTACATCAGAAGATTATAAAATTAATTTTATTTCAGCCTTAGGCCACACCCAAAAAGGACCAACACCCAAATAAAGACCAACGCCCAAATAAAAGACCAAAGCCCAAATAAAAGACCCACACCCAAATAATCACCAACGCCCAAAAAGGACCAACGCCCAAAAAAGGACCCACACCCAAATAAAAGCCAATGCCCAAATAAAAGCCAACGCCCAAATAAAAGCCAATGCCCAAATAAAGGCCAACACCCAAATAAAGACCAACGCCCAAAACAGGGGAGGAGGGGGATGGGTTGTCACGTGACACGAAGTCGAGGGGAGGAGGGGGTGGTGGGTCACATCAGTTGCCTTCTGCACGCTGATTGGTTCAACGCCTGTGACGTCAGGAAGGGGTGGGGGTGGTGGGTGGTCACGTGATGCGAATGCTGCACGCTGATTGGCTGGATTAGGCCACGCCCACCTCATTAATATGCGCCCCAATCGAGTTCTTATCTGCTAACTAGAAATTACAAGCAATCCATTATTCCATTTGGCACGCGATTATATATATAAAATACAAATCCACCCACAAACAAACAAACATCCTTCATTATATTCACTGAGTTAGCAAAACTTATGGGATAGTTTCTTAATATGTGGTCGGGCCACCTCTGGCCCTGTGGAGTGCAGCAATATGGCGTGGTAGTGAGTCTGCAAGTCCCTGGTACACTTCTAAGTGTTGGCAGTTGACACCAGACAGTCTGCAGAGCCGAAGATAGTTGCTGCCCGTTCGTGGGCGGATGATCCAGTGCCCGGAGCCTGACTTCAACAGCATCCCAGATATGCTCGATAGGATTCATGTCAGGGCTCCGGGCTGGCCAGCTCAGTCGTTGGACCTCTCCTGCATGCTCCTCGAACCATTCGCGGATGAAATTGGAGCGATTTGGTGGAACATTGTCATCTTGAAAGACTGCTACGTTGTCAAGGTGTTGAAATGTCAAAAACGGGTGCAGATGGTCTCCGATGAATTGACGATACTGTGGACCATTCAATGTTTGTCCATGATAACCAGAGGGCCCATTCCAAACCAGGAAATTGCACCCCAGACCATCACTGACGCCCCACCAACCTGCACCACCACCTGTTGGCATGCGGGATCCATCATTTCGTGAGGTCTGCGCCACACACGGTGCCTCCCATCAGCGTGGTACAGTTGATATCGTGACTCATCTGACCATATGACGTTACGCCACTTTTGCAGAGTCCAGCCAAGATGGTTGGTGGTAAATGCACGCCGGAGTGTCCGATGATGCTGGGTGAGCATTGGCAACCGTGTAGGGCGACGGCTGCCAAACACGAGGGCATGCAGATTCCGATGGATTGTCCACCGAGAGACGTTTCTAGTGCGGCCAGTATTGAACTGGTCTGTGATTTGCTGCACTGTTGCGCTCCTGTCTCTCTGAATCATTCGTCCCAGGTGTCGCCGGTCACGATCATCAGGGCATCTGGACGCCCGGTATGGTGCCTTTTGTGGACTGTGATGCCTTCATCCAGCCATTCCCGATACACCCTGGAGACAGTTGAGCGGGGAAAGCCAAATTCCTGCACCACTGCCGAAATGGAACTTCCCATGCGTCGGGCACCTACTATCATACCCCGCTCAAAAGACGTCAATTCGCAACGACGTGCCATTTCTGATTAATCACTTATACAAGCTTTTCCCACAACGTCTAATGGTTCATTCCCAGAATCCGTTACCCCTGTGAATTCGTGAGCCATGCCCATCAATCAATGTGCTTGCTATCCCATGAGTTTTGCTAACTCAGTGTATATAGACTTGCAAAGGATCCGAACATTGCCTGGGATAATTACACTTGTAGTTAAAAGAACCATCTCAAAAGGTCAACCGTTATCCTACTGATGGGGTCAAATTTGACCCCACGCCACTTTAATGTATAGAAAAATTAATGATAAAGATGGAAAAAAAATTGAAAAAATTTGACTTTGTCTATTTTAAGGAGTATTTTCCTGTCACAATAAGATATTTTATGTTCATAGCATGTTAATTTTTTTATGTTATCATATCTGTAATAGTCACATGGATAACCATTGGGGTCACAAATGACCTCATTCTTAAGCACTTTTAATTTTTAGCCTATGAAATTTTACTTTTAGTCTTACTGTTTCAGTTTTACTTTTAGAAGTTTTACTTTCAGTTTTACTATTTCAGTTTTACTTTTTCTTCTACAGTGTTACTATAGATTTCTCACGTATTACATCAGCAAAATATATCGGTAAGATGGCAAGCTCATTTAAGCGTAGTTTATCTGAATCTGATATTAGGAACATTTTACAGGATTCTATTGAAGTATTTCTGAGTTTGAAGATGAAACAAGTGAAATTGACCACAAATCAGGTTAGTATTTTTTATCATTTTATGTTTACTTCATGACTATTCAACTTTAGAAAATCTGAAAGTGACATAAAAAAGTCGTTAAATAGAGTAGTTTTGAAAATTAGCATTATTTGTTTAACCATTTTACAAAAGTAATGATTTACTTTCCAGAAAATGAATCAGTTTCAGAAAGCTCTTCAGATGAATCAGTGTCAGTTGATGGAGAGGCGTCGTATTACCTATCAAAGGATAAAATAATAAAATGGCATCCAAATCTAGTAAAACATCAAGGAGGACGACGATCAGCGATAAACATCATTCACGTAACCCCAGGACCGAGCAAATATGCAAAAAGTAATGTTGGTAACATACAATCTGCTTTCAATCTTCTTCTGAAACCAAACGTCAAAGATGATATAATAAAGTGGACAAACAAAGATGGTGCATATGTATGTGGAGTTAAGTGGAAAAATCTGAACGTAGCAGAGTTTGATTCATTAGTAGGAATTTTACTAATCGCAGGAGCATATCAATCAAAGAACGAACCCATTGAAGATTGGTGGAGTAAAAAATATGGAAGGGCAGTTTATGCTTCAGCATTATGAAGAAATCGATTTCAAAAATTATTCGTGTCCTCCGTTTTGACGATGCTGCCTCTCGTCGAATCATTCGTGGCAATGACATTTTTGATGGCTGGTCAAACCACCTAAAAGACTGTTACATTCCATCTGAGTATGTTACATTAGACGACCAGCTCCTTACATTCCGTGGCAGATGCCCATTCAAACAATATATTCCTTCGAAACCTGGCAAATATGGAATAAAATTGTAGTGGTGACAGTGAGTGCTCCTACGTATACAATATTCAGGTGTACACAGGACGTCGAGAAGGTGAATCAAGAAAGAAAAATGAAGGCGAACGTATGGTTTTGGATATGATCAAAGGAATAGAGAAAAGTGGAAGAAACGTAACTTTTGACAACTTCTTCACAACTTTATCGTTAGCGTAAACACTTCTGAACTTAAAACTGACATTATTTGGAATCATGAGAAAAATAGATCAGAACTTCCAATGCAACTTACGTCGCCTAAAGGACGGGTTCAGTTTTCAACAGTTTTTGCATTCAGGGATGGTGTTATGTTAGCATCATACAGCCCAAGAAAAAACAAAGTCTGCATTATTCTTAGCATGCTACATGACCAAGCTGAAATTGAAGAGAAAAGAGTTGATAAAACACCACGAGTAATTTTAGAATACAACAGAACCAAAGGAGGTGTAGACACCACTGATCAGAAAGTAAGAAAATATTCTGTAAAAAGAAAAACCAACCGGTGGCCGTTATGTCTGTTCTATAACATGATAGATATTTCCGCACTGAATGCATTTGTTCTATGGATGTACATGAATCCCGAATGGAATAGAAACAAGAAACACTGCCGTCGTTTTTTTCTTACGGAATTAGGAGAAAAACTCATAGAGGCCAATGCATCAAGACATAAAAACGAAATGCCTCAACAAGTAGCTAGCCAAGTTGTCAGTGTACCTCAGACAAGTATGAGAGGTCGTTGTTCATTCTGCCCAAGAGCAATGGACAAAAAATACACAGTGCAATGCTCTAAATGTGGACGCTTTGTATGCAACATTCACCATGAAAAGATTTGTTTTAATTGCAAAATACATGATTGAAATAAGTAAACTGTAAAAGAGAAAAACTAAAATACAACTGAGCATACTCCATGTGTTTGTGATACACTATGTATAATTTTAAAAAATAAATATTTTGTTATTTATACCGTATAATATGGTTTTTGTTTAACTTTAGAATTATTTTATATTATTATAACATTTATTATAACAATTATTGTAAACGTAGACAATGCTGAACTATTGGGGTCATTTATGACCCCAATGATTGCTAGTGCGACAATTTATATCGGTAGGATAAGGGTTAAGTTATAACTCGAAATTGGTTAAATTGTGACGTTATCATGAGTTGTGTTAAAAATTTATTTTGATGAGAAACTTGGTCACTGGAATAATAGTGTGTATTATTCAGTTATTCAGTGTGATAGGTGTTTTTAGGATGTGAATTTATAGGGTTGAAAGAATTGATAATTCTAATGTTGGATATAAGTCAAGATCACACAATTGTGAAGCAGTCAACAGTGGAGGTGTTGTGACAGGAAGAGACTATCTTTTGAGATTTATTTAAATTGAACTCGAGTTAGTCTTTGAATTCATTGGTGAAATGAAGTATTAAATTAATTAAAGGATAATTTGTGTCATGGATCAATTAAAGGATTTAAGATTATTATGATTTAGTTGGTTATTCTAGTTGGATCTTAACCCGGCGTTAGTGCGGCGGGGTGTCTGAAACCCCAGACCTTTTCTTTTTGATTTTATCATAACTTGGCGTCGTTTGTCAACAATGGCTTTTTCTATACCTTTCGACACATAACCATAGATAACGTACACGAAGTTATATTCATTTTGGTTGAAGACTTCATCGTGTAAGCACGTGTTGATTTCTGTTTGGGTTTCTCACACCCCACTGCACTAATGCAGTGACAGAAAATTCTAAGTAAAGTAGGCTTCTTTGCATTACTTCTGTCAGTAATAAGACATTTTTATCTGTTTTCTTGTTTATGTGATATCAATGAATGTTTTTAGGAAGATCTTCATTATGTCCGAGATATAAAGACAGAAAAACTAAATATTCCTGCCAAAGATGTAACCAATTCTTGTGTTTGGAACATGTAATATCATATTTTTAAAAATATTTTTGTAGGCTGCAGTCATCATTTAAGTTACATACTGTTTCATGCTTTAATATTAACTCCAATATTAAATTTGCTTTTGTAATAGTTAAATTTTTTCTAATATAAATAAAATTCTTACATTTATGTATATTTTTTTAAATTAAGGGGAAAAAATCATACTTTCTCTTTATTTTATTATTTATTGTTAAACTAAAACTTTTTTTAGTGAAATTGATTTATCATAGCAATTTATAAGCCTAATAAGAAATTATAAAATAACAAAACTTTAAAACAAACTGGAAAATTTCAAGAAATCCGTTGGGTTATGTGACACCCCCCTGCACCACTGGTGTGATTTTTTGTCACCGCACTAACGGCAGGTTAATAAAATGAGAAGAGGGAAGGGAGACCGGATGCGCTTTTCGTATAAAAACGAACATTGAGAAAACGAAAGTTATGAGTATTGTCGAGTCAGCGGTCAGGGGGAAGCTGAGGCTCTCTGCTCTGAGTGATTAAATGGGGGGAGGTCAATCGAAGTGTGTGAGACTGCTGTAACTCCTGCAGTATGCTGAACCAGCGTGGTGGCCTCTTCTTCCAAGATCAGGATTCCTGGCTCGTGCATAGTCATCACTTGTATATTAATGTAATTAGTGGGGAATAATTATGGAGTCCAAAATGAGTTCTGTTAAGATGATTGAAAGGGGGGCTGATTGAGATGGAAATGGCTGCTGTGAAACCCTCACAGTCAGTTCATTGGCTTCTCCTTCTAAATTTTTGAATGTGCATAAATATGGTAATACAGGAACAAAAATATGGTAATATGGAAATTCGAATGGGGGGGGGGTTGTCGAATTTGACCTGGGCAACCTAACCAGGTAGAACTCGACGCTCTGCACATTTCGGCCAAGCCCACTGCTTTGTGAGTGACAGTGAACTGCGTTGTGAAACATTTCCATATAATTGAAATTAAGAGTAATTAGCATACAGTAGAGTCATCATTGGAAATTGGAACCTCGACATTCTTCAGAGCCTGGTGAAGCAAGAGACAAAGTTATTGCAAGAAATGAGCATGGTTATGAGCCCATCATTATCAAAGGCAGACAACTTCGCATTTAAAATCTTCTGTTGAACTTAGTGGGGACACTTTGAGACCTCCAGTGGACTCACTCACTAATCGATCCGGATCATTTTAAAGTGCGTTTTTGTGCTTCAGAGTGATATGTGTTTAGTGAAATATAATTTATGGCCTGTTAAAATAAAAAGTGTTTAGTGCCTTAAGTTGGAGTATGTGTGATTACAGATCTGCAGACGTTTAATACTAGGTAAATGTAAGTAGAGTGGAACATTTTGATAATTATGATTTATGAGTAGTCATAACAAAAGTGTGATAAAAGACAGTTTGAGTAAGCTTTATCAAAATAGAGTCTTTAGGATATTTATCTCTATTCTCAGAGTAATTGAAAGAACTTGAACCTTCCTTATTGAATATAATAATTATCACATTTACATTTATTGACACTTTCGCATGTTATCGTAGTTGTAAGTAATTGGGGATTTAGGAGTAAATTTCTTCTTTAACATTAAGTACTATCATCTTTCTTTTCTTTAGATTTAAGTCTTATCTTATTTTTTGTATCTCTTTGGTATTCTTTTAACCTTAAATAAAAAGATATTTATTTGATTCCAATCCTTGCCTATCTTATTGGAATAGATAAGACACAACCTGCCAATTCTTTAAAGAGCCCGGCCTTTGACTTTGATTGAACTTATTAATGAATCAATATTGAGCTAGCTATTAAACAGTTCTTTGGATTTGATCCTTTTGCGTTCTTATGGTGAGAAGAATTATAAAAAAGGGGTGGGGTGATCCGATCTGACAAGTAAAGGTCACATTGCCACCCAACGTGTAGAACAGTGTTTCATGGCAAAGGTTACAAAATAATAACTCAATCAATACAGTACAGAGCAAAAGAAAAATCCAAAAACAGGAATTCCAGGTGATATACCGGGACTTTACTTGAACTCTTCTTTACTTGTCCATCTTCACCACCGGGAAACATCACTGAATACTTTGGACCCAAATTTTTCTTGCCTTAACGTACAGGCTCCTCCTATACCCTCTTGCTCTATTCGAAACTCCCGTTGTTCAGATGTTTCCAATGCCCGTATAGCCTTTTCTGTTTTAGCTGCTGAGATTCTCTGACCAATATTCTTCTTTCTCTTTCCTTTCAAGACATAATATTTTGGTAGTCGTCTGGTCGTTTGATAGGGAGCTCAAAGACGACACGTGTGACTCCTTTGCCTACTCAATAGGCGCTGTCTTATTTATATCCTGTCACTGTATCCTCATTTTATGTTCATTATTAATAATTCTTGGAAACGAATGTTCAATCATCGCATTATAAGCATCTCAGTTTCCAAAAAATTCGCATTCACACAGAAGATAGTCAAAATGTTTGTATCTGCTATGCACCAAATAAGCTAGGTGATAACCCCAGTGTGTCTTAAAAATAAACACATAAACGCTTAGAATTCATACAGTAAAAATTCATAATGAAAATTCGAAAAAAAAATTTTTTAAACGCTCACAATGGATGGACCTCTCCAAGTATGCCACTGCTAGTCTAAATCATTTCGTAGCCGTGTAATCTTACTTTAGATGTACACTTGATGTTTTTGCAGTTCTCACTCTGCTCTCGATGTCTTGAAGCAAAACTTGACCATTAACCACTTTGGGTAGTCTAGCGGTCGCCAATTCTTCTATTAGCATGCTTACTATTTATTCAAAACAGCACGGCGCTAAAGGACTGCTTTCTTTGTCGTCTTACCATTCTTTCTCAATAGTCTATTAACTCTCCATTATTTCCAGTTACTTATTGTAGATTTTCAATAAATTTTTAAGTTCTAAGAACTCTCACTTCTATGAAAAACCTGAATAACAAGAATTCTATGCTTTGTTATAAATGGTGGCATATATTTTTGAGTTTGGTCTCTCGCTCCTTTGTGCTTAAAGAGTTACTTTGCTACTATTTTCCCAAATGTAGTAGCACCATCCTGCGTCCTTCCTCTCTTTAACAGTTTTTTTTAACTCAAGATTTGAATAATTTTTCAGACCTAGTATTAATGTTTATTATTGAGATTGTCATCTTAAAAGGTTTTTTCCTGGGATAAGAAATATTTTAATTTTAGAAAATAAATAAAAAATATTTTCGAGATATAACATTTGATTTCTAAAAAATAAATTGTTTTAAAAATCTTTTAATGGCTTTCGCAGTAGACATTTTTACTCATTGTTGCACGTCGTAAACAAAGTTAAATGCATTTACATAGGAAAAAAGGTTTAGTTTTCGAGGACGAACGCCGATGCGCGCTATGGGTCCAGCGTAAGACTGTCTTTTGTTAGAAAAATTGAGGTGGTGAAGGTAATTTCGATTTGAAGCAGAGATTTTGCGCCATAGTCCCTCTGGAAGGGACCGCCAAACAGTCAAGATGGTGCAGCATGTGAAGCAGGCGCCAGACGCAGTCCTTATCGTCTAGTAGCAATGCAGCTACGTAATTCCGTCGAAAATTTCTCTTGACTGCAAAAGCGGTTAGTCAACGGGGCGATGGTTATGTCGTTGTGAAGACCAGCGAAGACCTCCTCTTCCACGTCACACCGATCCCGTTTGATCAACATAATCGGATGCCGTTCTTTGATTCCTGACTACAACATGTGATAAGAGCGAAGTACAACATCATGGTTTTTTTCACATCGTGAAGGCTTCCTGTTTGAAGATCGCCTGTAACCAAAGAAAGAGTCAAGAATTGATGATTAATCAGACCTTTTAATTCAAAATTTTATACTATGCAAGCTGTGTTCTTTAGGCTGGACTTACCGTAAATGTTTACATCATTCTGGGAATTTCACGCCATGGAAACAATAGTCGGCCAAATCCAGTAGCCAAGATCTTGAAAGCTCGCCCAGGAATGATTTAGGCATTTTAGTATTAAGTTTAGTTTTAGCTTACCTAACTGACAATATTAATTTTCCTTAGTTTGACCTAGACCTTTATCCCCCCCCCCTTCTTTCCCTACTCCGGTAATACTATGCTTGTTTACTTTCTTTTTCCATCAGTCCTTCGGAAATTCAAGCCATTTTCCTGGGTATCGATATTCACATGGCAACAATATCGAAAAAATAGGAGATATCTCACCAACAATATGCTCGGACCAACAAAGCAAGGCCGTAACAACCGAGAGAGAAGGCCTCTGCCAATGACGTATATTAAAGATAGACTCCGAATCCTATTGTTGTAACTTGAAGCAAATTGGGAAGCTCCATGCCCAGAACTGTCATGGCTGAAAGTGAGTGAAGATGATGCAAAACAAATTGCTAAACACGAGAGTAGCTAAATAATAATTCTTTAGTGTGATAAGTTTATCTTTCCGTTTACTTTGTATTTGAAGTATTTTATTATATTTTATAAACAATTTTTCGATCATGGTTTCAATTTCAATTTCGTTTCGATTGTCTTTCAGTAACGTACTTTCATTTTAGTTACGTATTTTTGATTTATTTTTGTGGAAAATGATTCCTGATCCTGTTTCTTGTCTGTTTGTACAGTTGTACGCAGAACAACTTTTAATAATGGTTTTGAATTAATAATTCCTCGGGTCCAAAATCTTCAAAAACAAAGCAGCCAGAGAGCTAATTACTCTACGGTTCACTCCTGCCCAGAACTAGCATAGCTCACTTTGCTTAACTTTTTGCCGCTGTTAACAATAGGATTCGGAGTCTATCTTTAATATACGTCATTGGCCTCTGCGATGAAAAATAATACACTGTTACATCATCATAATTAGGGTAAATTTATGTCTTATTATTGGTAGAAATACGAATAACAATGACCTATTTATGATGTAACAATGTATTACGTTTCATCGCAGAGGCCTTCTCTCTCGGTGGTTACGGCAAGGCAAAGTTTGGGCCAACAATCGGCAATTTGTTTTTTTATCAACAATTGGCTGTTTGTGTTTCTATGTAGCATCAACAAGGGGTGATATTAAATGCTTGCTTTAAGGAGGCTTTAAGTTTTAAGGGGATTAATGATAATAAGGACGGCTCAAGTTAGGCAGATTCTCCAAGAGGTAAAAATTTTGGGGCCCTTAAACTGAAGCCAGGAGCCTCAAAATTTACTGCTATTTGATTTGAATAACTAAAGTTTCCTTCCATAAAATAAATTAACTTACTTTCAATCACTTCATTAATTACCTGTTAAACGTTAACTTTGTCTATTTTTTATAACTTTCGGGATCATATGGTCTATTTTTTATAACATTCGCATCCCGTGAGCCCACGCTGCCGCTTAGTCCGCCTACCATTAAACCCGCCACTGTCTAAATCTGTAGCATCGGTTGTCTGTTTGTGATTGCAAATGAGAAATAGTGGAAACTGCGGCAGAGAAGGCATTCCCTTTCAGCACTGTATTGATTTCGCCCACGCACTGTTTTGCTTCAAGTGATGAATGACGAAGTTTGGCTTCAAGGTATCGAGAGCAAAGTGCGAATGCTAAAATAGATTATCAATCAGTGAATAACCCACCTCAGATTGTTGGAATTGCAGAGCACACAGACACAAACGATGGAAAAATGATCATGTATATTCATGAAGAAAAAAACCAAGCCCCATAGAAGGAACTGATGCCGGCTACCAAGCAACAGATGAAGAGGAGTAAGCCACGATTCCGCGCAGTTTTCTAAATAGTGCGAATTTTCACTAAGTGGCTGACAACCGGATTAATGTAGTTGCATCGGAGTAGATGCATTAAATCGAAACTGTCCTTGCAGGCAAGATAGCCATTGCAATAAAAGCTATCCTAGCACTCTGATAGAACAAAATATAACAGGAGAATATGGGTATCCATTGTATCGTAGAAGTTCACCACATTAGGGCGAGCTCACATGTAAAGTATTATTAGGTTGCCAAGAAGTTATTTAGGCTTGGAACGTTATTCGCGTGGAATTTTGGAATTGTTGAATATTTAGATGAACAAATGATTTTTTAAAGTCAGTTTCTTATGATTTCTTATTCTATATCTGTTGTTAGCAAGTTTAGAATAAGTCCATCTGCAGTAATGAACCATAATTTCTTTTTAAATAAGGGCATTTACCATAAACATTTCAAATTAATACATCTTCTCTTCCGATGGGCCGACTGTGGTAAAACAAAGCCTACATGTTCCACAAGCTCTTCCAAACTCGCATATGTGGCGAGCGAAATAGGAGAGTACAACCACAGCCAGGGATGAAGAAACGTCAGATCAAAGTATTGTTTTATTTTCATTCCATTCCTTCCTCTTTCGAAACCACATGCATTATTCTACACATATGTAGAAGTCGGACAGAATCTCAGATTTAAGAAAATAGAGAAAACATATCAGAGTACTTATAATATAAATAATATACATAAGAACAAGACTGACCTGGCCGATCCGTGGATACTTTGATGCAAAGGAGACGATGGATTCCACTATTTCCACAAAGAATTTATTCATCATACCATAGATATACATTTCGGCTACAACGTAGCCATCTTCAGTATGAATCGATTTTACAGAGTAAGTTTTAGGTATTTATACTAGAGTTAAGCCAATGAGAAAGAGTATAAGAAAAAATTGGAGATAAAAACGCCATTGGGCAGCAGAAGCGCGGACCTAGGAGAAGGCTCCATTAGGTGGGGGTTGATTTTCTTGTATGATGTAATAAAGCTTTCCAAGAGGAGAGGTCCATGGATCCTGTATCCAGATTCTTCAACGATTCACCTTTGTGTGTCAAGATTTCCCAGGATTCCAAATAGTTTAGTTTCTTGGGGTCGTCAATCACCTGAAGGATTTGGAGTTCATCTATTTTAAAATTATGTCCAGTCCGTAAAATATGGTCCGCCATCACCGATCTGTTGTTTCTAATATAGTCCAAATGCTCTTTGGCTCTAGTTTCCATCCTCTGATGAGTCTGGCCGATATGTTTCTTTGGGCAGGTTCCGCAGGGTAGAAGGTATACCCCTGACCTTTCGTGTTTCAGAATCAGATCCTTGGGGCCTCCAGCTGTCTTTTTAGGCAGAGTTCGCTTTTAAAGGCTAACTTCAAGTCAAACTTCTGGAAAATTTTCTCCAATCCTCTATTGAAACTAAATACTTCCCTCCAATCCTTCAGGTAGTTGACGACCCTAAGAAAAAAAACTATTTGGAAAACTGGGAGATCTTGAAACACCAAGGTGACTCGTTGCTGAATCTAGATACAGGACCTATGGACCTCTCCACTTGGAAAGCTTTATTACATCATACAAGAAAATCAACCCCTACCTAGTGGAGCCTTCTCCTAGGTCCGCGCTTCTGCTGCCCAATGGCGTTTTTTACCTCCCATTTTTTCCTATACTCCTTCTTATTTGCTTAACTCGAGTATAAATACCTAAAACTTACTCTGTAAAATCGATTCATACTGAAGATGGCTACGTTGTAGCTAAAATATACATCAATAAATTCTTTGTGGAAATAGTGGAATCCATCGTATCCTTTGCTAGAAGCCATTATTTAGAGAGCGCCATGTATTGGGAGCATTTAAAAAAAATTCTTTTCGGTTTTTCAAGATGGTTTTTACTGTATTATTTCTAACCTTTTTTCATGTGCTCATGTTTACTGTATATTTACGTTCAGATATTGGAAAATTTCATCAAAACGGAGTCCGAGCAACGCCGGATTATCAAATAGAGAGACATACAAACTCCTGCATAGCATACTTTTATGTGTTCCTTCCTGCATACTATTGGTGCATAACGTGTTGATATCATTGTTGATAACTATTGTTGCACAAACTTTGCCTTGCATTGTTGGTCATGATATAATTATTGTTATTATGCCCTACCGTCATTACGAATTTCGATTTTTTATCGTTAATTATTATTTTTTCGAAATCTGATGTAGACAGTGAACTTCCTTATGCTTTGAAGGTAAAGTATGCAAAATTTCATCATGGTCGGAATAAAACTGTAGATTTGTATAAGAAAAATTTCTGATTGCTACCCTATAGAGCAACACATTAGTCTAAAACCAAGTAGTAATCTCACCCTTCCCCATGAAAGATCTTGATAAAATGGGCGAGTAGAAGTCTCTGAAATTCAGGTTAGGCTTGACAGGTTGGCTGAGGTATGCTTCACTGCAATTCAAATGTGTTAGATAATCTTTAAGGGTCGAAACAAATGGGAGACAGAAGTTGGTTTGGATGTTTTCGTGAGTACACGTACAAACCATTTCTGTAGTCTAAATATTCTATTTAAGTTATAAGATGTGGTAGCGCTCCCGAAAATAGTACCGTAACATAGGCAAGAGTGTATGCACGAAAAATAAAGTAATAGGAATATATTATTTGGGAGTAAATGCAGTCCGGAGATTGTACCCTTTTTTATTGAGTTTCATTCTAAGCTTGTCTATGTGCAATTTCCAAGTGAGGTCATTTGTTAGATAAAGACCTAAAAATCTGAACGGTTTGACAATTTCTATAAAGCGAGAGCCATATTGATTCATAAGAGATGCAAAATCTTCCCGTTTATTTCGTTGTGAAAAGAACATAACCTTTGTCTTGTTCTCGTTAACTAATAGAGTTCTTAAGCGATATCTAGGTTTTGCGATAAGATAGTTGAGGACAAACTAGAATTAGCCAAATTGTATTGTATATTAGTTAAATAACTAGAGATCCACTTCAGGGCTGGTATGAATGCAACTGAAGACCTTAGCATAATCGACAAAAATCGCCGCAACCAATTTATTACGAGCCATTTCCCTCGAAACAAACTCAGTTAGCCCGTAACATGCTGTTTCAGTATTACGGTTAGGCAAAAATGGCGAAAAGAGTTGATAAATCGTATGACAGCACGAAACGAAATCTTGGAGATACCATAAAACAATTTCGCAACTATTTTATCAAAAGTCGGTAGTGTCGAAATAGGCCGAAAGTTGGTGAAAAGGCTCGGATCCTCTTGTTTATAGATTGGACATACTCTGGCTAATTTAAGCACAGAGGGATAGTGCCCTAACATTATTGAAACATGAAAAATCTGGGAGAGCAGTAGCCACAAAATACGTTTGACTGAAATAATAAACCATTCAGAAAGACATAACCAAGTACCGAAAGGTTAAGCTAAACCATTCGCGGAACTATATTTTTAAACAGCCCTATGTTAACATTGTTAGTTTCTAAAGGACCATAAAGATACCATTAGACCACGTACTTTGAACCAAATTCGACTATCATTAATTTTAGGTTATATTCATTCATGATACATCATTCCAAGCTGTTTAATATATCACATGCCATATTTTGGAATTCAAAGTTCAAATGAACCATATTCGTTCCACTAAACCAAGTTCCTTGAAACCAATCTCGACTATCATAATTATTACGTTATATTCTTTCATGACACATCATTTCAAGTCGTTTGGTATATTACATGCCATATTTTGGCATTGATAGTTCCAATGAACCATAATGCTTCCACTAAAACAGGTTCCTTTTCATTAATTTCGACTATCATTAATTATACGTTACATTCTTTCATCACACATCATTCCAAGTCGTTTGATATATTACATGCCACATTTTAGCATTGAAAGTTCCAATGAAACATAATGGTTCCACTAAACCAGGTTCCTTGAAACCAATTTCGAGTACCATTAGTTTTATGTTATATTCATTCATGACACATCATTCCAAGTCCTTTGATGTATTACCTGCCATATTTTAGCATTGAAAGTTCCAATGAACCATAATGGTTCCACTAATCCAGATTTCTTGACACCAACTTCGACTATCAATAATTTTACGTTAAATTCATTCACGACACGTCAATTCAAGTCGTTTGATATACCGGGTGGGCAAGAAATAACGTGAAGTGTTCAGAGGTCGCTAGCGGGAATTCTATTAGGCCAAATGCAGTACATTTTGGTGCATATACTTAGTGGAACATGATGTTTCGATTTCTGCCAAAAAATTAGTACCAAAAGTGGCCATAGGGGGCGCTTATTTCAAGAAATCAATGAATACATTTGCATAAGCGCGTTCCGTATTGAGCAATCATGACAATAAAAGGCAAGGCTGAGGATTTCCCATCATTCACGAACGAATGGCCTGACAATGACGCTTACACTGCCTGACCGTGCATTATTAGTCAAGTTGTTTTATCAGAGAAGCGACAATGCAATTGCTGCCCTTCGTGAATTCCGGCGATTGAAAACGTTATGAAGAGGACCGATGAGCATAATTAACTGACGGAAAATGATTGAACGATTTGAATCTACCGGAACTCTAGGAGTGCAATGAGGCCGAGGATGCAAACGAATCAGGCAGCAACACATTGAAGAAACTGCAACTACTGTTGTGGAACAGGAGATGACTATTGTGCAGGGTACCAGCAGTGCACACGCCAAACAGATATCTGCTATTCGACGGTGAGGAAAATATCGCATAAGATATTGACATTTTATCCCTATAAACTCACACTTGTTCAACAATTGTTCCTGGAGATGAACATACCCGAACTGACTTTTCGTTGAGATTTTTAGCACGTACGGCAGTGGATGATGCATGGCCAAGGCAAATTTTATGGTGTGAGGAGGCACATTTTTATTTGAATGTGATATCAATACCCACAACTGCCGTATTTGGGCTGCATCAAATCCACAACAGGCCGAGTATGGTGCGGCTTTACTGCTTCTTTCATCATCGGCCTGTACTTCTTCGAAGAAATCCGTCCCCGTGGACCGGTGAATTGTTCCGTCAATTCTGCCAGGCAAATTTTGTGATACCACGATTGTAGGAAAAGGGTTGTCTGGATTCTACCATTTTTATGCAGGATGGTGCGCAACCGCACATCGGACGTCAGGTGCAGCAGATCTTGTAAGAACGTCTTTCAGACAATAGAATAATTAGTCGTGCATTTCCCATGGTATGGCCATCCAGGTCGCCTGATCTCATTCCTTGTGATTTTTGGGTATGGGGATATTTGAAAAGTCTTGTGTATCAAGCACATGTTCCTGACCTCTCAACCTTAAAGGATCAAATAACTTTATATATCAGACTAACTAATGCAGATATGCTGCGAGCTGCCATAGAAAATGTCGTGTGCTGCATGCAGCGATTGGAACAGCACACTGGTGGTCATATTGAAACATATTTGTAATTAAAAATAAAACATTACTATTTATTGTTGTTACTAAAGTTGGCTTGTAAGATTCATTTGTCAATTAGGTATTCATTGTTTCCTTGAAATAAGCACCCCCTATGGCGAATTTTGGACTATTTTTTTGCAGAAATCGAAACTGCATGATCCACTAAGTATATACACCAAAATGTACTGCATTTGGCCTAATAGAAATCCCGCTAGCGAGCTCTGAACACCTCACGTTATTTCTTGCCCACCCGGTATTACGTGCCAAATTTTAGCATTGAAATCTCCGAAGAACCATAATGGTTTCACTAAACCAGATTCCTTGACACCAATTTCGGCTATCATTAATTTTACGTTATATTCTTTCATGACCCATCAATCTAAGTCGTTTCATAAATTACATACCGTATTT
>JAHWFO010048616.1:11457-33238 GCA_023313115.1 Rhysida immarginata | reverse complement strand
TTGGATCCGAAATCTGAGATCCGGATCTTGGATCCGAGATCCGAAATTCGGATCCTGTATCAGGAAATTGTGTATATGCAAACTTTTTCTGAAAGCAGTTTATAAAAGCTTTTATTAAGTGTTAGCCTAGTCCTCTTAAGTCCTAATTAGTCTTAATGCGCATCCAGCGAAAGGATCCGAAATCCGAAATCCGGATATTTTCAGACATCACTAGTTAAAACTAACCATTCGTTCAAGTCCCGTTTAAAATTTTCTGCATTGCACCAAGAGAGATTAGGGCTTAACAGACGTTAAGTGGCAGTTTAACTTAAACGCTCGATGACGACGCAAAATGGCATTCCCAAACAGAAATATATTTTAAACTAATTATCAAACAGATTTATAAATGGATAAGCAAATTGCGCAAATTATTTGGATAAGTTAACTGGAAAGCCATTTGAATCCCTATGTGGATAAGCTCTTTGGATGAGCCATCTGAATAAGCTAATTATCAAACAGCTATTGGGATAAGCTAATTGGATAAGCTGTTTGGATAAACTATTTGGATAAGCAATTTGAATAGCTATTTGGATAAACTCTTTGGAGAAGCTAAATGAATCAGTTGTTTGGATAAATTAATTGGATAAACCATTTGAATAAGCTAATTGGATTAGCTATTTGGATAAGCTATTTTCAAATAGCAATTTGGATACGCTAATTATCATACAGCTATTTGGATATATAAATTAGATAAGCTAAATTGATAATTTAATTGGATAAGCTCAATGGATAAGGTATAAGTTATTTGAATAAGCTAATTGATAACCTATTTGGATAAGCTAAATGGATAGACAATTTAGAACAAGAACATAACTCGTAAAACGATTTTCAAATATGCTGAAAAGAAGAATATAAATATTTGTTGTTTAATATTACAGTCATATTTTATATACAGCAATGGCGAATCGATTGCAGCGTTCACACGAATCTTTCCAAACACGCGTGAAATGAGAAATGAAATGCTCGCACGTCTAAATGTTTCAAACTTATTCGCCTACGTTCTTTCCACCGCTATAGCTATTCATCCTTTCTTAATCAAAGTAACCATTCATCCCTTCTTAATCATTGTTGCAAAGCATTGTCGGGAAAAATCTTGTAAGCATTCCAAGGAGCTTTACCTGTGACGCAGATGTGATTTTAAATTTCAATATTTCACTTTCACTTGGTTTAAATAAACAATAGAAATACCTTTGATTCTATCATTTATAAATATAGGCCTAACTTTAATTAGCCATTTTTAACAATAGGCCCAACATTAATTAACCATTTTTAACCTCAGGCCTAACTTTAATTAGCCATTTTTAACAATAGGCCTAATATTATTTAGCCATTTTTAACAATAGGGCTAACATTAATTAGCCATTTTTAACTGTAGGCCTAATATTATTTAGCCATTTTTAACGTTAGGCCTAATAGTAAATAGCCATTTTTAACAATAGGCCTAACGCTATATAGTCATTTTAACTATAGGCCTAACATTAATTAGCCATTTTTAACAATAGGCCTAACATTATATAGTCATTTTAACTTTAGGCCTAACATTAATTAGCCATTTTTAACAATAGACCTAACATTAATTAGTCACATTTTACAATAAGCCTAACAGCACTGAATTTTAAAACGAAATGAGCACGTGCTTCGACAAAGCTTCACTATGGGCACGTGCTCCAAGCTGCCATCAACAATGCTTAAGTGATAAACAAAAAGTAACACTGTGTTCACTTATGACTCGTCGGTACGAATCAATTGATATATTACATGCCCTAAGTTCTTATTCTTAACATTAGTGCACGTGCCTGAAGGGGCCCACGAGAGCTCATCAAAAGTTGATATATCGCAGTTGAGTTCTTCCATTTTCACGTTATCGTGCAAACGATGGCCGGCCAGACACAAAGATATTGATTATGCTTGTATTCTTTATATATAGCTTTAGCTAAAGCTCGTAATAAGGGCTCATTTTAGTACTTTTTGGGGTCATTTTCTCGGATGTAGCATTTCGAAACTCGAAAAGAATGTCATATTCGTCTTGTGCTCGTCATTCCCGTTCGAATGACATATTACATGCCTTATATTGCCCATAAAAAAAATTAATTGGGGGGTTTGGGCCTCAATAGTCACGTGTCTGTTAGACCGATTTCAATCACAAACTAATCAGGTGAGCTCAGGAAGGGTCTCTATCGAACAGCGAAAAAAGAACTTGAAAAAGTTAAAGCATTCTCGAGAAATCGTCGGACATACAGACGGACGGACGGACAGACAGACAGACAGACACACAAACAGAGCGAAACCAATATATGCTTGAATATATGTAATTTTCAAACAACAACTGGGATAAGCTAATTATCAAAGAGCTAATTGGATATAGCAAAATCGATACGCTATTTGGATATTCTAGTTAACAAACAACTAATTGAAAACAATCAGCCATGTTGAACGGAAGTTTAATTGGAGCAAAACGAACCAATCACAATCCTCGTTACTCATATTACTGGGCTTGGTGCAACATTTCCCGGTTAAAGGACTTAACCGATCGTTAACTAACCGAAAGTTAGGGTCGTTTCAACTGACGTTGTTGCAACCGGCCGTAAATAAAATTATTTATTCATTTACACAGTATGTATGGATGAATTGCAAGGGAGGGGGGGGGGTGCAATACTGCCATATAAATCTCCTATCTTCGTCAGCTTTAAACAGCCAGTGACAACTCGGCAGTATCTGCTTTGGCCGCATGGGTTGATCGGCCCCAAAACAGCAGTGCAGAAACAGAGAGCCAAGGCTGATGTTCTAAGTGCGGCTGGGGTAGCTCCCCACTGTGATGCACAAAGCTTCTTTAACAGAGTGTTTCGTGGGTTGACTTTAGCTCTGACCCTTTGCACGTGCTCCTTGAATGAAAGCGTACGGTCCAGGGTTTGGCGAGTGAGGTATGGTATCACCCAGCCAGTTAATGTTAAATTTGCGATTAGCGAAGGTGGAGAGAGTCTTGGACGTGTTTGCATGTAGTCCATTGCCAAAATAATACTCAGCCAGGTCTGCAAGTGCTTCAGTTAAATACTTTCCGCGGTCTCAAAGCTGTCGCCACTGCAAGGTCATCAGCATAGATGTGAAGACCTGCAATGTCAGTGCTCTACCGAGAACCTAATTTCTGGTGATGCCAATGCAGTGCACTGTGCGGAATGCTGGCACAAAACTACTCAGTTATTTCCCAGTTTTATTGTACTTCCCTGTTCTATTTGTTCCTCCTGCTTTCTTTGTAATTTGAGCATCTCTGAAACGATGACTCTTTTAGGAGTTTCTCGCTCTACAGTATCTCGAGTGTTTTTAGAGGTGGAATTATGGTGTAGGGAATGTTTTCCTGGAGTACACTGGGTCCCTCTTATCTGTGGACACGACTCTGAACAACACAGCTTACCTCAACAACTTTGCCCAACAACATTATGGCTATAATGTTCCCTTCAGGAGAGGGTCACTTTCAGCAGGACAATGCACCTTATCACCGTGCTCGATCGGTCACAAATTGGTTTGAGGAACATCAATCAGAGTTTAATCTGCTTCCAAACCCAGCTCAGTCCCCTGACCTCGATCCTATTGAGCATTTGTGGGATGAAGTCGAAAGATCACTTCAAACCTTGGAAACGCCACCATCTAATCTAACCATAATGTCAGCATGGGCCAACTTTCCTCAGCAACGGTATCAGCATCATGTTGAGTCCATGCCAACAAAAATATCGGCTGTGATCAGAGCTAAAGGTGGACCAACTCGGTTGGGGGTGTCTCTAAATTTTTGGCCACTCAGTCTAGTTTATAGAAATGTATGCTATGTCGACGCGGTTTGCAACAATGAAAAGAGAGACTCTCAAAGTATTTTATAGTGATGTCCGTTGGATCCGGATCTCTGATTCGGATCTGATAATATCCGGATTCGGATCTAGAAATATCCGGATCCGGGATATCGGATCCGGATTTCGGATCTCTGATATCGGATCCAGATTTCGGATATCGGATATCAGATCCGTATTAAGGATCCTTTCGCTGGATGCGTATTAAGACTAATTAGGACTTAAGAGGACTAGGCTATCACTTAATAAAAGCTTTTATATACCGCTTTCAGAAAAAGTTTGCATATACACAATTTCCTGTCTAGGATCCGATTTTCGGATCTCGGATCCAAGATCCGGATCTCAGATCTCGCATCCAAGATCCGGATCAGAGATCTCGGATCCAAGTTCCGGATCTCGGATTTCTGACCAACATCCGGTTCTCGGATCTCGGACCTAGGTCCGAAAAAAAGATCCGGATATCCGGATCTTGACATCACTAGTTTTTAGCTGATTTCATTAGGCGACTGATCCCAGCATGAAATGCGGTATTGCACAATAATCATGATGGCTATCCCGAGAGGATAGCATTAAAATCTCCGATTAAAATTCAACTACAATATAAACTCTTGTATAAGACGACTGCATGTAGAAGACGGTCCTCTTTTAAGTAAGGCCCCAGTTCGGATATTCTAGACACCATTAAGCCACGTTGCCATACCAGCTTCATCCATCCACCCTTTCGGGTGTGGTTTAAGTTTTGTGCTGTTGCCTAAATGTGTCTTTTCACCAATAGCGAAGTAACCATACGCTTCGATCATGTGACCTCAACCTATTTTGCATAGAAGGCCTCGAGATCTATTGCGCACGTAGTTTCCATCTAGCGATCGCGTATCGTCATCGTTTTTGGTTAAGAGAAAAAATAAAAAAGTACCCCAAAAACCTCGCTTCCCTCTCAGCAGGGCAATCTCGTCCTCCCAATTTCCTATATGATAACAAGGAGGAGGGAAGGGACAGATTATGAAATTAAATCTTAAAAACGCAAAAAAAAAGGCTCCGCCGTGCATGTTGTTAGCATCTCGTCGTCGCTCCAACCATTCCATTTGCATCTTCCTCTTAATCGATTCCCATCCCCCTACTTTCCTTCCTTCCTTCCTTCCTTCCTAACATCCCTAATGGCGAGTCCTCTTTCCCGCCACACACATGAATTATTCAACCTACCCCCTCTTCAAAGCCCCCATCGTTTCGTAAGTGAACGTCACTCAGTACACTCAGCCCCGAGTGAAATTTCAGAGAATAATCTTTGAGGAGGGAGCCCGGGAAAAAGAGGAAGGAAGGAAATAAATATTAGCAGATAGACAGAACATCATCTCTTCAGGGCAAAAAAAAAAAACGAGGAATAAATTTCCCTGCTGTCGTCTGTCTTCGATGTGCGCGCGCGCGCTTTAGAGAGACGAAAAACTTTCCAAATTAATTTCGATCGACGAGGCCACCCGCATCACGAAACCCCTTTGGCTCCAACCAAAAAACATCAAATAAATAAATAAATAAAATCAGCGCGAGCCTTTTTCAGCTTTGCCACCTTTTTAAAAGCGCCGAGAGGTCATGTGACTCCGATCAAAACCACCTGGAAACTTTGGTCTGATAACAACAACAAAGAAAGAAAGAGGGAGAAAGTAGTTTGTTCTGTTCACCTTATAAACCCACTCAACGTTAGATTGAAAAGGTAAAAAACCCAAAAAATTCCAAAAATGTAATCGCGACCAAACGCCGGTGGCTATCCGAGCAATTCAAGTGACCTTTGCCGAAAATCGATGCAACATGTAAAAGAGCTCATCATTTCCCATCGAATGACATATCACATGCATAGGTTACCACTTTAATCCCAAACACGTTAATACAGTCCCATTTTCAAACTTCTTTTTGTATCCGATACTCCCATTTGTCCTCTATGTAATGCACTATTCACTTTTCGACATAGTCCCCATCCCTTTCCACGCATTGTACCAACGCGTGACTAGTCGGATGAACCCATCGGAGAGGAATTCCGGGGTTGTCGTCGACACGAGGATTGAATAGCAGCTTTGGATCCTCTTCTGCAGCACGATAACGCCACACGTCAGAGGGGGTTGCAGCGCCTACAGTTCAAAGATGAAAAACTGCAGTTCAAAAATGAAAGACTTTGCACCTTGCGACTTTCACCGCTTCCCAAAGAGGAAAGAGCACCTTAAGGGGCACGAGTTGCGTTCTGACGACGAGGTGAAACCTGCCTTTCGCTCTTGGTGTCGACAACAACCCCGGAATTCCTCTTCGACGGGTTCACCCGACTAGTCACGCGTTGGTACAATGCGTGGAAAGGGATGGGGACTATGTCGAAAAGTGAATAGTGCATTACATAGAGGACAAATGGGAGTAGCAGATACAAAAAGAATTTTGAAAATCGGTTAAAAAATAAAAGTTACAGCCATGGAGGCATTACTTGTCAGCCCACCCTCGTACATGGGATATAAAAAACTCAAATAAAATTTAAAAAATATATAATTCTATTTTTTCTTGTTCGTTTGTAATAATTTTTCCATAAGGAGTTTCCATTAGCAGAACTGGCACAAATTAATCTGACTGATCTCACTGTACTACCTCTTTAGCTCGCCGCACTGAATTCGCTCTCTTTCCTTCGCTCACTTTCCCTCTCAATTCGTCCGCTCGCTCGCTCGCGTCTCTCCAAGATTGCTCACGTAAGACACATAGTTAGTCTAACCGTCCTCACCGAGAAAAAAACGGTTAGCCCAGTGAGAAATGACGTCATCATTCTCTCACCGGTGAGGGGTTTTGACCACAGCCTGTATTTATGTATAACAAAGTCGGGTGGTGACCACACCTCATTTTTCTTTATTATTTCTACGTGATACTACAACCTGTGACAATAAAGTTCGGTGAATGACGTCAAACTGCTAACGGTCGTAAGAGTGCACCATCGTCGTATCCTGCCCCAGACAGGTCGAGACATGTTTAAACAAATTTGAGAGAATCAGCGCTGCGAGTGTGTTTATTGTGTTTAAACTAGTGATGTCCATTGGATCCGGATCTCTGATTCGGATCTAGAAATATCCGGATCCGGGTCCGTATCCGGATCTCTGAAATCGGATCCAGATTTCGGATATCGGAAATCAGATCCGGATTTCGGATATCGGACCCAGATTTCGGAGTCTTTCGGTGGATGCGTATTAAAACTAATTAGGACTTAACAGGACTAGGCTATCATTTAATAAAAGCTTATATAAACTGCTTTCAGAAAAAGTTTGCATATACACAATTTCCTGTCTAGGATCCGATTTTCGGATCTTGGATCCAAGATCCGGATCTCAGATCTCGCATCCAAGATCCGGATCAGAGAACTCGGATCCAAGTTCCGGATCTCGGATTTCTGACCAACATCCGGTTCTCGGATCTCGGACCTAGGTCCGAAAAAAAGATCCGGATATCCGGATCTTGACATCACTTGTTTAAACAGGACATTGAAGAGAGAAGGCGGTCGAAACCCAAAATGGATCAGCGAACGAAAGAGACTCATGAAATGATGACAACAGTTTACAAAGAAAGTGCTATTACTTTGAAGTGTGTTTATGAGTGGTTTTGGCCGGAACACCGTAGAAGACGCCCCCCGAAGTGTCCAGACATCCAACGTAATGTTACGACCCAACTGAAGGCTATCCCTAAAAACGACTACGCCAGGAGTTTCCAGAACTTGCACAGGCGTTCCCAGGAGTGCATTACCATCGACGGGGATTACTATGAAGGATAGTAACTGCTGTTTCATGTAAGCGAGCAATCCACTCTCAATATGCCATCGTTCACCAAACTTTATTGTCACAGGTTGTAGAATGGGTATCCTAAAAAGTGTCAGAAAGGTCTCTTAAAAGAAGTCAAATGGAAAACAGGCTCGTACTCCAGGTTGGGAATGGCAGTCTCCATCTTCGCTAAAGAGCCAGAGAGTAGGAGTCACCAATTGGCGTTTCATTTGAAGTCAGTGACGAGCAATCAAGTCGTTTGTTTTCAATATCATAAAACAAAGTCGGGCTTCTTTCCTCGCTTTGAAAACCAGAACAGTTGAAAAAAAAGGAAAAGGTCCCTCATAAAACTCCTTTTCTCATTCCTAAGGAATTTAGGATGAAGCTCAAGTCATTCATTATTCGTTAATACTCGAAATTAAAATTTCAAACGAAAAAAAAGCAACAACAATTTGGGAGTTATTGTTTGCTGCCAAACTTTCTTCTAATTTTTCCCCCTCAAAACTCTTAATTAGAAATGGAGGAGGAGGAGAAGGAGAGCAAAGGATTTTCTCTTCAGTTTCGAGTGAGCGCTCACTCTAAAATTAATTTTCAAATAAACGACGACGACGGAGAAGAAAGTACCAAAAAAAGGGAAGCGAGCAATGAAATTCCTCGGAGAAATCAAAAAGAAAGCAGTCTCCGATAGGGGCCCCAAACAATTAAATAAACAAACAAACAAATAAATAAATAATCTACTTTTTAAAACCACCCTTCCTTCTCCATTTCCTATGACGTCCCGCATTCTCCAGAACAATTTTCAAGTTTGCTTTTTTCTGGAAGAAAGATGAAATCAAAACTGGATTTTTTTTTTTTAAAAAAAAAGAGAAAACCGTTCACGATAAACGTAGGAAAAGAAAATGAAACAAGAACGCCAACGAAGAGCAGTCTTCATATTAATGCCCACCAACTGACCCCCTGTCAGTAGCCAGAATAACCACAGCTGCGAGACGGACACGAAGAGAGTCAGTAAGGTTCTGGAAGGTATTGACAGGGATGTGAAGTCATGCCAACTCCAGTTCTGTGGCGAGCTGCCGTAGATTGCGCGGTGGCGGATCCATGGCGCGAACAACCCGATCGAGGTGGTCTATGGGGTTTAAATCAGGGGAGTACCGTAAACGCATCCTCGTGCTCTTCGATCCACGCACGGACACAGCGGAAAGATGCCATCGTGCTGAGGAAACCCAATCTGCACGTACGGGTGGACAGGGTCCGAAAGGACAAATGCGTACTTCCATTGATCCATGGATCCTTCGGGACAAAACCTTCGCTGAAATACGAGGGGTATTCGTAAAGGAAGGTCCGTTTATAATAAGGAAGGTCCAGTTTCAAATATATATATATATACAGGGTGGTCCATAAGTCTGTCCCCCCCTTTTATTTTTTGAACCGAAGCAGATATGTCAATTTTGATGAATCCAATGAATAGGAAGTTGTGGGTGGCCTATCCCATGGTGCACTTTTCATCATCCCAAATATGCAAATTAGGACACATTCAAAATTTATCTCAAAAACCGTAAGGGAGAGAGAAAAAAACCAATTGCAAACTTGTTCAGCATAAAAAAACAAACAAAACAAAAAAAATCATCCATATCGGACCAATCAATCACCCACAATCACGTGGTGAACTGCACGAGGAAAACTGAATGTTGATATTTCCACCATGTAAAGCATGCTAATCAAAAAGATAACATAAATTACCATACCCACATTTACTTTGATGCGGAAAAGCAAATAAAAGGCATGTTTCAGCACACAGAAGACAAAACAATTCCAGGATGGCAAGCTACACTGTTCCGGAAATGGTCAAAAGCTACACGTGATTGTGGGTGATTGGTTGGTCCGATTTGGATGATTTTCTTTTGTTTTGTTTGTTATTTATGCTGAACAAGTTTGCAATTGGGTTTTTTTCTCTATCCCTTCCGGTTTTTGAGATAAATTTTGAATGTGTCCTAATTTGCATATTTGGGATGATGAAAAGTGCACCATGGGATAGGCCACCCACAACTTCCTATTCATTGGATTCATCAAAATTGACCTATCTGCTTCGGTTCAAAAAATAAAAGGGGGGGACAGACTTATGGAGCACCTTTCATCATCTCAAACATGCAAAAATTAGGACACATCCAAAGTTCTATCTCGAAAACCCTAAGGTCCGGCGCAAATGAGGCAACAATGTCGAAGCAAATTGTGTCGAAGGAACACGTTGCTTCGACACATGACGTCAGTGGAAACATTTCTGTTGCTTGTTTTGAGGCAACAGATAGCGCAAATGTGGAAACCATTTCGTTCAACAGAAGAGCGGCACCGATCAACATCACTAAAGATAAGACCTGGACGCTGAAACATCATTACATTGTTACATCACCTTAGTAAGGCATTGTTAACCGTATTTCCACCAATAATAAGCCCTACTGCGGTGATGTAACAATGTAATGACGTTTCAGCGCCCAGGCCTTGTCTTTAGGTGGTGTTGCACCGATTCGTAAGCAGCAACAATTAAATGATGATTTGAGAATGACGTCATTATTACGACAGGCGAAGATCAAGATGGATGCCGGCGAAAACATCGAAAAAATCACAGTACTTGCTTGTGGAGGTATTGTTTTGGTAACTCAGTGTATAGCTACACTTTATTTAGAAGATGAGTATTACTATTATAAAAGGGTTTGAAGAGACTACGCAAGAAATTTGTTTGCACTTTTTACTGTAATGTAACATGATCTCATATCCAAGATCACACTTTTAAAACAACGACGGTGTAACGTTCCTTAAACCCAAAATCAACTGAAAACAGTTACTGTAGACACTCGTGTTGCACCATCTCCTTCCTTCCGTCGTCCTCCTTATCCATTCTCACTCACAACAACCGAGATGGGATTAGCAAGAAGAGAGCGCATTAGATCTACAAGAGCGGGGGGTTTTAGAGGTGAACCCAGAAACTTGTTCAATTCGCAATCAAGAGAAAAGAGGATCCTTCACTTTACCTTTTGTTGGGTTCTCTTCGTCGTCGTCGTCGTCGTCGATCGGGATTTACCCACATAGGAATCGCCAAACAAACAAAAAAGGAACCCAGCGGATGAAGGAAGAAGAGAGTCCTTAGAGCGTCGTCTTCTGCTTCTTACCTCCTTCGGGACTGGCGATTCTCCAACTGAAAATAGAAAAAAAAATGTGTAAAGAAGAGAGAAAAATGAAACGTGTCACGCGCCATGAAATGAAATCCAAAATGCAACCCCCCCACTCAACAACAACAACAACAACGCAATCCTTCGCAATCCCAAAGCAATTTCAAAGACGGACGCTCTCGACTCAGTGGCTCAGAATTTGCTCAACAGACCCTTCAGTACAAGGAAAAGAAGGCTCTAACCTTCTTTTCACCTATACCCACCCGTGGCAGATCTCTTATACACAACAACAACAACAACAACAACAACAACAACAACGCAATCACAGTGACAGTGTTTGCGCGCTGCAATTGAAAACCGTGTCGGTGGGTGGGTAGGTACCAAAAGGAGCGTTCAAAACAAAAAGAACTAAAAATCCAAACAATCCGCATAAATGGAGAGAGAGAGAGAGATTTGAAATTTAAATGTGTCGTCCGCAGTGTCCTTCTCCTCGGATTACAGGATTGCAACTGCAAAAATTAAATGAGACAAGAATCGGCCGCCAACCCAAGACGGAAAAAAAAGACTTCAAAGGGACACGAGATAGGTGACTAGAAGGTCACTGGAGGTAGGAACTCGTCTTTGGTACGATGAGAGATAACCTTGTTTTCATGCAAAACTACCCCGAATTCTTCTCCATCCGTTAGAGTCGTCGTCTTAACCCCCCCCCCCCCCCCAACACACACACCAACTTCCACACCTCCGCTTTCTCATGCGCTGTTTTTTGTTGAACGCACCTTTCTTAGCTTGTTGACCGTCTGACGCAAATTCATCTTTCTCCACCTCATATCTGAACACTGAAAGGATTGTACAAAGGATTGTACACTTCGATTTTAACCCCACCCCCTCCTCATGTTGATCATCTTCTGCAATCACACTTGTGGAAGGCGTCTTATATCATCAGCGCGTTCATCTCTGTTGATGTCCCGAAATGGCATAGAAAATGGCGTTTTTGTGTTGTCATGAAACGGATCGTTTCCAAAGAGTGCCGTCGCTTTCTCCTTAAAGGGAAATGAAGATGGTGTTGCTAGAAAGCGTCGGCACACTCTGGAATCTACCCGGTCTAGACTCGTGTTTCACCAATAAATGGCGCAACAACTGAGGTCCGGATTGTGAGGCGGGAGGTAAGGTTGTTCCCAAACAAAAGATCTGATTAGTTGGGAACAACTTGACCACCCGCTTTACAGTCCAGTGGCTACCACCTGTTCCAGGATCTAAAGGAGATCATCGGCAGCCTGCATTCCAGGGTAGTGATGTCCGTTGGATCCGGATCTCTGATTCGGATCTGATAATATCCGGATCCGGGTCCGTATCCGGATCTCGGATCCTTTCGCTGGATGTGCATTAAGACTAATTAGGACTTAAGAGGACTAGGCTATCACTTAATAAAAGCTTTTATAAACTGCTTTCAGAAAAAGTTTGCATATACACAATTTCTTGTTTAGGGCTGCGGTCAAAAACCCTCACCGGTGAGAGAATGATGACGTAATGTCTCACTGGGCTAACCGTCTTTTTCTCGGTGAGGACGGTTAGACTAACCGGTTAGGCATAGCAGCGCTCACTGGTGTTTCTGACCGCGTTACAATGACGTCACAGTTTTCTCACCGGGATTTCTGACCGACCAAAGGGTAACTCTTCTCACCGGTGAGAGTTTTTGACCTTAGCCCAGGATCCGATTTTTCGGATCTCGGATCCAAGATCCGGATCTCAGATCTCGCATTCAAGATCCGGATCTCAGATCTCGCATTCAAGATCCGGATCAGAGATCTGGGATCCATGTTCCGGATCTCGGATTTCTGACCAACATCCGGATCTCGGTCCGAAAAAAGATCCGGATATCCGGATCTTGACATCACTATTCCAGGGACGTGATTTTTTTCACTGGCGGCAGCTTCTATGAAGTGATCATGCGGAAGTACAATACGAGTGGTGTAGTTTTGTTTTTATTGCAAAACGGGCTTTACTTTACGAATAATCCTCGTAAATCTCCTTAAAGAAGTGTATATACATCTAATGAAGGGATCGGCCACTACACATGTGCATTAGTCGCATTCACATCCTTTCACTTTTGAAAAGCAAATAAAATCCACTCACATGCCAAAAAATCATGGGAAAGCAGTGGACTATTTTTTCATGTGCAAACAGTACAAATATGCAAATCAGTGTCAGTAGGTGAGGTGTTCAGTGTGACAATAGCTACATGACGAGAGCAATCCGAATTCGAACGTGGCCTGGTATGTGGAGCACGACGTATGTATGGGTCATTCAGTATCGGAGGTGGCTCAACAATTCAACATCCCACGATCCACAGTTTCAAGAGTTCCGAGAGTACCAACTCGACGGCATTACCTCCCACCACGGACGACGCAGTGGTCGACCACAACTTCTCAATGAACGGGACCAACGGCGTCCGAGTAGGATGGTCACCGCTAACCAGAGATCCTTAATCCTAACGAGATGCGACAACAAGCAAAATTCCCATAGCAAACTTGATATGACAAAAATACCCGTGGCGCCATCTCGTAACAAACGAGTATCGTGATCTTGTAACTAACCTCTGCCTTGTCGCCGTCTGCTTTCCGTGCTCTGAAGATGTTTTGATGACGTCAGATATTATCAAGACCTACACCGCCATCTGGCAAACACCCTCGCAACTAACCTGCGCAGAAGAACGCTGCGCGAACCATTTCGCATATACGGATTGTCGCATCTCGTTAGGATTAAGGATCTCTGCCGCTAACAGGCAACTGACACTACACAAGATGACATCAGATTTTAGCCCAGGGCGATACTAGAGCTGTATCGATGCGAACTATGCAACGAAATCTGGTGTCCAGGAGATATGGAAGCAGGAGACCCACGAGGATGCCCTTGCTAACAAGTCAGCAACGTCTCTCCTGGGCCCATGAACACATCGACTGGACACTTGACCATTGGAAACGTGTGATCTGGTCTGATGGTAGGGCTCGAGTGTGGCGCAGACCCCATGAAGGCCATGGGCCCAACTTGTCAAGCATGCACTGTGCAAGCCTGTAGTGGCTCCGTCATGGGCAATTGTGGGAAGCTCTCCAGTCGAGATGGTTGGCAATGTCTTCAGTTATCTTCCACTTCGCCGGGTTAGAGGAGATCCCACACGGTTTTAGGTGCTATCCCATGATTTTTGGCAACAAAACGAGTGACAGCAAAAAGTGAAAGCCCTCTACTTCACTTTTGCTTTCTTTCTTTGAGCATTTGGTTTAAATAACAATCTGCGGATGGATGTAGGTAGGCGACCCCGATTAGTTGTATCCGTCGGATCTCCTTAAACCGTTTGTCTTTGCGTTTGAAAGATGTCTCGGCTGTTGGATGGATGGACCTTTGCGTTCGCTTGAAAATTCGATGAGGAATTAATTATTCAGGGATGGTGCCAGGAGTGCCTTCCTTTTTTTTTCAATCGTTTCTCTGTTTCCCTTGGCGGTGGGCCAGGGCAGACGAAATGAAAAATTGATGGTTCAAAATAGGGAGCTTAAAACTCAAAATCGATTTCTCTCTCTCTCTCTCTCTCTTCGTGATATCAAAAGCTAAGACGGGAGGCCAAAATGATGATTAATGTAATAAAGGAAAAGTCCAACTGGAGTGTCAGTGTACCCATGTTGAGCTTTAATTGAATAACGTCCCCCCCCCTAAATATCGACCGTTTTCAGGGAACATGAACTTCTAAAGAAACAATTCCGACCCTAACAGATTTTGACAAAGAATCGGATATAGAGGACAAGTTTTCGTATCGCTCGCACCACCCTTGCATCTTGTCATCATTGTATTCAGTAGCAGAAGAACAGAGCTGCTTATTGGGCTCACCCTGTTCATCTGTCCCCTTCATTTTTTTGTGGTAAGAGGTCTTTCCGTTGTTTTCAAAGTCAATCTCTGTTTGATACGGGACCGCAAACTGGTCTTCACAGCACATGCGTACGTATTATAACTAGTGATGTCAAGATCCGGATAATTCAAGATCCGGATATCCGGATCTTTTTTTCGGACCTAGGTCCGAGATCCGGATCTTGGTCAGAAATCCGAGATCCGGATCTTGGATCCGAGATCTGAGATCCGGATCTTGGATCCGAAATCTGAGATCCGGATCTTGGTCAGAAATCCGAGATCCGAAATTCGGATCCTGTATCAGGAAATTGTGTACATGCAAACATTTTCTGAAAGCAGTTTATAAAAGCTTTTATTAAGTGATAGCCTAGTCCTCTTAAGTCCTAATTAGTCTTAATACGCATCCAACGAAAGGATCCGAAATCCGGATATTTCTAGATCCGAATCCAACGGACATCACTAATTATAACTTTTATTTACTTCTTGATGCTCTATCCGAATCTAAAGTCAAAATTCGAAAAATACTGGCGACCGACTTTTCACATCCAGTAACGATATTTCATCCACTATCATACTTGACAATGAAATTCGTACAGTTCGTCCAAAACGTACCATAGTCAATTTACATATTCAAACTGAAAAGGGGTCATGTGACCACTCGATCTGGGGTGCAATTTCCTCATTGATCCGATCATGAAATCCGTTTTCGGATATCTCTATCCGTTTTTTAGTTATCGCTTAGATATGATTAACATATTAGCCTAATCGTGCGACTTTTCCAGATTCCAGAAACCGGTCCCGAAAAACTCGCACTTGTACTCTACAATCCAGTATTTTACAGAATAGAATACAAAAGTGCATGGCAATATAACGACCCAAAATGAATTATGACCAGCAACCCTTCAAGCGACACGCATGGTTCGCCCCAACAACGATTACACATTGCAAAATTTGCATAACAGGCTGAGAAAGCTTTAAAGCTGGTGCATCAAACGGCAGGTGCACGAGCCTCAAGATGGGTAAACGTCCGGATTTAACGCACATCCAAAAAGGGATGATAATAGACTACCGCAGCAAGGGTGGCACTATCTCCGAAACGGCGCGATTTGTGAACTATTCACGGTCCGCTGTAGTGAAGCTGTACAAAGAGTGGACAACAGGGACAGAAATTGCGTCCCAACGCCATCATTGTGTAAAGGGTCACGAGCCATCGACCGACGGGGTGACAGGAGAGCCACAGTCCTTCAACTGACCACCAGATTCAACAGTGGTGCCAACAGACGTGTATCCGACATTGCCGTTGAATGTACCCTGCTACGGATGGGCCTGAACAGTCGACGCATGGTTGCTGCACCCATGTTGACCAGGGGTCATCGTCAACGACGCCTACACTTTGCACGTGAGCACCGCCATTGGACCACAGACGAGTGAGCTAAGGTCGCCTTCTCCGACGAGTCAAAGTTTTAGCTCCATAAGATTGACGGGCGATGGCGAGTGCGTCGCGAACGCCAGGAAAAGAGACTGCAGGAGGCTATTGTGGGCCGGAAATAGGCTGCTGGGGGGTTGTGTGCATGTGTGGGGTCTCTTCTGTTGGGAGCAGTTAGGTCCACTGAGGGCAATTTGAATGCCTGTGGCTATCTGTCAATCGTAGCGGACCAGGTGCACCCGTACATGCTCACGATGTTCCCCCAATGTGATGGTGTGTTCCAGCAGGACAAGGCACGTCTCCTTCTGGATTGGTTCGAGGAACACTCTACTGACTTTCGAGTGCTCCCTTGGCCCGTTAATTCGCCGGACATCAATCCAATCGAACATCTGTGGGAGCACCTTGATCGCCATGTACGGCAGCTGGACCCTCCACCTATGACTCTCGAAGCTCTGTGGACAGCGCTTCAAGCGGAATGGACTGCCGTACCATCGGACACATACCGCACACTTCTTGCGTCCATGCCACGACGCCGAGCAGCAGTTATAGCGGCGAAGGATTACTAAGCGGGTGGTCATAATTCAGTGATATGACAGTGTATACTAGTATGTTATGTAAATTTTAGATACCTATCTGAAGTTTCTTGACTTTCCCTTCCACGCTCTATAGAGTTATGTACACCTCTTTTGAAATCGACTTAATCATCAGCCAATAGTCAATGAGCTGAACTATCATTACTGTAGATGGGTGAGGCATTTGTCGGCGACTCTTTTGTCGTCCAATACCTTCTCCCTCCTTCCTGTGTCTCTCTATTCATTCATTCATTCATTCATTCATTCTGAATATCCATGAACCATTCGAAACAAAGGGGTCCCTTAATCGACCCTTTTAATTTCCTGGATGCCTGATGGAAATTCACAACGAACACACAAGTTACTCAAATGACAAGATTTCGTCTTGCGCAGAGCGACGGAAGTTCGGGCCGTTAGGGTGAAAAAAGCAAAACGGTTATCGCGATGATTACCAGTTATCTCACGAATCGAGAGCCTTGACATCCCGTTTCCTCTTCGGATCACAAGTCACAGAGAGCAGCGAACCGTAAGGCTCTTATTAGATTTTCTGGGTTAGGCCCGAATTAGATTATCCTGGGTTATCAACAGCCAAATTTAAGCCTATTTTTGTCTGCAAGGTTAAGCCTAAGATGTTGGCAAAATTGAACACACCTTGAGTAAAGTACACAGGCTTCAATTACTCCCTTAACAATTGAAAAGGAGTAAGGTCTCGTCGTAAGTAAAGGTGATACCTAGCGGATGGGCGCGAAATCAATTTGAATTAGACCGAGTAGGTGTATTTTTCGAGAAATTTATTTGTTTTTTTCCCATTGTTTAAGTTAAAATATTAAATTATGAATAAACCATTAAGGAATGACATAAACTAAACCATTCGCGGAACCATATTTTTCAACTATGTTAACATTGAAAGTTTCTAATTGATCATAATGATACCATTAAGTCACGTGCCTTTGAACCAATTTAGATTATCATTAATTTTACGTTATATTCATTCAGGACACATCATCCCAAGTCATTTGATATATTACATGCCATATCTTAGCATTGAAAATTTAGAGCACGTGCAATTGTATCGATTACGACTATCTTCAAATTGGTTCACGCGCTCAACCATATTATCAATTGGAGAAAACAATAATTAATAATAATGCACGTCCCCTCAGAATTCTTTGCAAAGTGAGGGTATGCAAAGCGTCGAGCGGCCAGCAAGATCTCCGAATATGAACTCGATTGAGCATGCATGGGAGAAAACGTATATAATAACGCTCTTATTTTATCATTTCTAGTTGTTGATATACTGCTTGCTATACTCTGTCTCACTAAATGAAAAAAGCTGCAAGGCCGTGTGGGAAAGCACATCACTACTTTTTTCACCTCCGACTGCGCACGCATAGTGCTCAAAAACATGAAGTACTGTTTCAGTTTCATTTTGGATTCAGTTTCTTTTTTATTGGCTGCGCGTTGATCTGAATGAGATGACAATTGGTAACATGGCTTTCCCATACGGCCTTGCAGCTTTTTTTTCATATAGTGAGACAAAGTATATACAGGGTGTCCCAAAAATGACTGATGGATTTTGAAAATCAATAAAAAAGAAACTGAATGCGATAGATATGTATCGTTTGCAGCCTTATGCTTAGGAAATCAGGGAATTTTATCCCAACAAATTTCAAATTTAGTTAACATTTTCACCCACAGGTGGCGCTGAAAGCTATGAAAAAATAAAAACCGGTATGAAAATGTTGCAAGGACTGTTGCTAAAAAACTAAACAACGTGGCGCAGTCTTAGGCGAAAATTTGCAGACATCCGTTCAAACATGTCACGTGGAATTTCGAAAAACCCGTTTTAACCATACCTGTTACAGATCGCCTGCAGCGCCACCTGTGGGTGCAAACGATACATATCTATCGCATTCCGTCTTTTTTTTTATTGATTTTCAAAATCCATCAGTCATTTTTGGGACACCCTGTATCTTAGCATTGAAAATTTTTGAGGGTGTCATAAGGGTACCGTTGGAGCACGTGCCATTGTATCGATTACAACCATTTTCAAGATGGTTCATTCGCGGAACCCTATTTATCAATTGGTGAAAATAGTAAATTAATAACCGCTTCTATCTCGTCATTACGATTTGTTTGGTGCATTACTTACTCTATCTTCCCATTGAAAATTGCTAAGTGGGGTCGTGAAGGTACCATTTGTGCACGTGCTATTGAACCGATTTAGATAATATTTGTGATTGGTTCGTGCCATGAACCATATTCATCGACTGACGAAAAGAGATTTCGAAAATAATCCCGTTTTCATAGCCTCGGAGAAGTTAGAGTTACGGACAGACTGATAGCATAGGACACCTTTCGGTACTTAATAACTTGCACAGCTTACGACGCATGAAGCCAAAAGCCAAAGCGAAAACCCCATTGGCTGCCTACTATATCATAAACTGCCTATACAACGCAGCTAATATCGCAGAATGACATTGTAGTTCCCAAAATCAACACATCAACTTTGTGGCGCCATCCATCAATGGTTTCGGGCAAGGTCTATAAAAAGGTCTATTTTATACACCTTGGTTTCGGGTTGTCGGGATTTCTTTAGAAGCAGTTTCTTTTAAGTTGTTATATGTATATTTTATCAAAAAAATCTATAATTTCAAGCAATAACTTATGAACAGTAATTTCTTTTAAATTATGAAATATTTTTATATTTAAACATTACCACTAATAACTTAACCAGAGAGTAAAGAAATAACGGGTAAGCAGCGCCAATTTTAGTTAGTGGGGAAATAGGAAATTACAACAAAAATTGGCGTTTTCTATGGTAAGTGAGGGCCGTTGTACAGTCAGTTATTGTGTAGTAGGCAGTGTAACGACCGTGGAGCTTCGAGATATTAGGCCTCCGCATCGCCTCTGATTTCAATGCTTTCCTCCGTGCCAGTGGAAGTTCAACTTTTTAACGCTAGAGGGGGATCATCAGGGATAAAACAAGGGTGGATTCAAGCTTAATCTATGGAAGCTACAGACGTTGATAAAATTATTTCGTGAATTTAGAGGAAAAACAAACACTTCGAACGCAGTTTTTTTTATTAATTTGTATTTTGCTTTTATTGATTATATATATTCGTAATTTATATTTTTTGTATTCTCTCATTGAGATATTTCGTTGTTTTTAAAGTTGCACACCTTTGCCTCCATTAACTACGCCCCTGATTCAGTGTTAGTGTTAACTTCCTTGTAAACATTTAATAAAAGTACTTTATTTTGAAATTATTGAAATCCAATTTCGCTTTATGCTGTCATCAGCCCGAAATCTGCATTAACAGGTATTTAGTTGTTTTGTTTTTTTTGAGTTGAACGTACTTTGTACATTCAACAGCCTGTTGTTGGATGTATCAATAAAATCGATAATAGTACAGACGATCTCGTTCGATAAATCGTCTAGAGCATGGTATCTAAAAACCACACAGAAGACATGGGGTCAGGAGGAGCACCAACAGTCAAACAATAAATAGAAAGAATTTAGTTTGGATGGAGATTATACAATGAAACTGCCTGGGTTAGCCGTAACATAAATGTGGTACAAAATGAAGGTAGGTAATCGAACGATTACCCCTCCCTCTTCATCTGTTCTTGATGATATCGAATCGGGGTAACCTTTTTTTTCGAAATCGGTTAACCAACGTCAGGAGACGTTTTTTGAGTCTGAACGCAATAGACTCAAATCGGCCCACATATCAATGATTGTTTTTATGCAGAGGACGTGTGGTGAAAAGTACACTATATGATCACAAATATCCGGACACATGCACGTTTGCGCTCTAGCCACGATTTCATGGAAATCAATAGGGCGTTGCACATCCCTTTGCCCGAATCACAGCTTCCACCCTTCGGGGAAGACTTTCCACCAAATGTTGGTAGGTACTTTCCGGAATGTTCCTCCATTCCTCCCGAAGAGCGAGAATCAGTTCAGGTACAGAAGTTGGCCGATGTGATCTGGCCCGCAAGCGTCTTTCCAATTCATCCCACAGACTCTCTATAGGATTGAGGTCGGGACTTTGTGCCGGCCAACCCATTTCTTCGACCCCTGAGTCCGCAATCCACTGCTGTACACGCCTCGCTTTGTGGCACGGAGCATTGTCGTGTCGGTAGAGAAATGGCCCGTTTCCGAAAAATTGCCACAACGTTGGAAGTGCACAGTTGTCCAAAACATTCAGATAACGGTCGGAGTTCATGATTCCTTGCACAGGAACGAGCTGGCCCAGTCCGTACCATGAAAATGAGCCCCACACCGTGACTCCTCCTCCTCCTCCGAACTTGACTGTGGGCTCTGTGCACTCAGTTAAGAAGCGTTCTCCAGGTATGCGTCAAACCCAAACTCGTCCATCGGATTGCCAGAGTGTATAGCGAGATTCGTCTGTCCACATTACACGTTTCCATTGGTCCATTGTCCAGTTTCTGTGGGCTTTGCACCACTCCAGACGTCGCTTGGCGTCGACCCTGCTGATGTGGGGCTTGTGGGCAGCAGCACCGCCATGGAATCCCATCGTGTGCAGTTCCCGACGAATTGTCATGGTACTGGCATCATTTGCAGAGGCGTTTCGAAACTCTGTGGCAATTTTTCCGCCGAGGACTTCCGGTTGCTGCGGGTGACACGACCAAGCACTCGACGGTCTCTGTCCGTTAGTTTCTTGGGTCTACCGGTTCGTTGTTGAACTGTTGTTGATCTCCGGGTCTTCCATTTCATAATGACATCGCCTACTGTTGACTTGGGTATCTGAAGAAGGCTGGAAATGTCACGCACGGACTTGCCGCATAGGTGACATCCAACGATGGTTCCACGTTGGAACTCACTGAGCTCTGCCGAACGACCCATTCTTGCCAATGTCCAAGCAGAGTTGTGTTTGAAGGTGTGGGGAGCTATTTAAATGATGTGCAAGTCATTATCATGTGACATTGGCCAATCGATGATCTGTGAGGCGTGTCCGGATATTTTTGATCATATAGTGTAGTTTAGCATTGTTTATGTTATGTTAAAATGATTGATAAAACCAAAAACAGATGAAGAGCGGCGGGGGGGGGGGGG
>JAHWFO010048616.1:0-11357 GCA_023313115.1 Rhysida immarginata | reverse complement strand
GGGGGGGGGGGGGGGGTATTCACACAAGTACCGATTTTTCACTTCCATCGAATATATTGCTCATTATGATAAATGCAGATCGATTTCTATTAAGATTCGATTCAAAAGAAAAACCAACAACACAAAACAGTAATTCGTTTTCATTAAAATGTGCGAGCGTGACGTTTGAAAAATGTTAAAAATATGTTGGAATAATTTCGTTTCATTAATTTCATTCAGTGCAATGAAAACAAGACCACATGCGTCATTTGCTCTTGCTGAAAATTCTACAATAAACCGGTGTAAAGACAAATTCATCAATATTACATAAATGGAAATGAATAAAGGAAATTCAGTTAAGTAATGATTTTTCACTAAACTTTTAAAGTGATAATGTTCTTTTATAACAAGGAGAACCTCCCATAAGCACAGGCAGGGATGGATGAGGGTAGAGCTTTTTTTTCCACATATTTATAGAATTTTTATCCACTGTCAATTTGAGCATATAATAAGAATTTCCCTATGAAAGATAGTTTTCTTTATTAGACTTAATTTTGTCATGAGAACCAGAATTTTGCGAGATAAAGTCGGATAAATTAGCATAGCGATGAGGTAGAAAGTAGTTGTTTATCCCTGACGAGCGCCAACTAGCGGTCAAAAATTGAAACTGCATCGGCACGCAATTTCAAGCCCGATGCGGAGGCCTAATATCTCGAAGGCCACGGTAACGACACGCTAAGTTCTGCGACCATCCGTCAGGTTCGCAGCTTGTACGCTCCAAAATCGGCCAGCAGAAAAAAAATTACATTAAGATCAAAGAAACCGACGAGGTGTACAGACTTGGAATTATTAGGCTATGGTGGTACCATCATCAGCAAAGTGATCCTCAGAACAGCGGTCTTCGTGAAAAACGAACCAGAAAGAGAACCCAGTCGACTCTTAACACAACCAACGAGCTATGGCGTCCTTAGAAAACCCACCTACACAGCACCACCTGGCCAAGAAGCTGAAAATGTATCATTCGAGAAAACCTGAAACTGTGGTATCACAGAACCAACATGTTGCATCAGAGAACACCCAACCTCTCCTTTTAGGCCACCACAGAGAGGAACAAACGCAACCTCCCACATAAAACGAATTCCGATAAAAGGAGACGTTCATCCCCCAAAATTGGACTGAAAGTTGCCTCGTTTCTTTTTTCGACGAGGCTTAAAAAACCAAGGGTCTCATCTCGCCCAAGATCAACGGGTTCCTTTTCGATCTTCCCGATCTTGCGATTTACTTCCATCACCGACCCGTTCTCTCACTTGATCCCGCAAACGCAATAGCAAAGCGCTAAGAGACCGCAGCCACCAGGTGGTCCGATGTATCGAGCGAGTTAAGATGAAAGAAAAGAAAAATACTTTGGAGAGAGAGAGAGAGCTCAGGACGATGAGATTGGACTCTGGAGTAAATCAATATTCCCTTCACCACCAATCCTTTCAAAAGCAGAGAAACCTAACAGGAGTCACGAAGAACAAATTTAATTCCAAACGTCGGGAGGAGAAGACAATTTCATTTTTAAAGTCTTCTTCATTTCTACAAGGGGCACTGCACAAGTTGGTAGGCACGGACAATACAAATGGTTTTTAAAGTAGCTACTCTCCATTGAAGGCTATGCACAGATTCATCCGTTTAAACCAATCAGAAATAGCACGAGCTTCCAAGAAGGCAACTAAAATCCGATGAACGGTGATAACAAGCAGAACCACTGAGAACAGGTCCCATGCAGCGTGCAAACTGCCCGTACATGAATGACTGCAGAATGACTTATAAATCGCAAGGCAAAGTTGAGGCACGAAAACGTATACCAACATGCGTCATCTGAATGGCAACAAGCGAAGTGAGAACAACGGTGGCGCCATCGCGCGAAAGGAGTAATTTAAATAGTAGGGTCGGGACCTGCTAGTATCCGGAATATCCACCTTTGGCGGGAAGCACAGCAGCTAGTCGACGTGGCAGAGAATCAATAAGTCCTCGGAAGGTGGTTGCAGGTATCTGGGACCAGTCGACGATCAGTGCATCCCGTAATTCCATCACCGTGCGTTCGGACATGGCGATCGAGATGGTCCCACAAATGTTCAATGGGGTTGAGGTCCGGGGAGTTTGGTGGCCTTGAAGTCATCCTCATGCTCCTCGAACCATTGATTTCCGGACACCCAGCAAATAGACTAGTTGTTACATTCCTTGTTGTAGAGAACTGATACAACACAATAACTGCTATTATCCATGCCACTTCGAGACATCAACGCAGATGGACGTCTTCCACAAGTGGTCATCAATATGGGGAGCGATTACATTGAAAAAATGTTGCAATTTCAAACCCATCTAGTATTTTCACCATTACTTTTTATTAGTGATGTCCGTTGGATCCGGATCTCTGATTCGGATCTGATAATATCCGAATTCGGATCTAGAAATATCTGATCCAGATTTCGGATATCGGATATCAGATCCGGATTTAGGATCCTTTCGTTGGATGCGTATTAAGACTAATTAGGACTTAAGAGGACTAGACTATCACAGTGGCTAAGGTCAAAAACTCTCACCGGTGAGAAGAGTTAGCGCTTGGTCGGTCAAAAATCCCAGTGAGAAAACTGTGACGTCATTTTAACGCGGACAGAAAAGCCAGTTAGTGCTGCTATGCCTAACCGGTTAGTCTCACCGTCCTCACCGAGAAAAAGACGGTTAGCCCAGTGAGAAATTACGTCATCATTCTCTCACCGGTGAGGGTTTTTGACCAGAGCCTTCAAAAAAGCTTTTATAAACTGCTTTCAGAAAAAGTTTGCATATACACAATTTCCTGTCTAGGATCCGATTTTCGGATCTCGGATCCCAGATCCGGATCTCAGATCTCGCATCCAAGATCTGGATCAGAGATCTCGGATCCAAGTTCCGGATCTCGGATTTCTGACCAACATCCGGTTCTCGGATCTCGGACCTAGGTCCGAAAAAAAAATCCGGATATCCGGATCTTGAATCACTACTTTTTATCCAACCCTTGTATGAAACACGCTGAGGAAGACCGCTTAGTTGTAGAAATGAAAGTAAGAGACCTTGCTTTCTTACTGATTTTGATTTTATTCTTTTCATCACTTGGTTCTCAGCTGACCAACAAGAAACGCACAGGGCCGTGCTTCGTATCCACTCATGCATAATCTCACACACACTTAATCAAAGGTGGAGAGCCCCTTCAGCAACGCCCTTTTATTCCACACACACACAAAAAAAAGAGCAAACTCTGTGCGAGAAAAAGCGCGCTCCGAAAGACAAAAGGCGCACACAATCGCAACGTCGAACACGCGGACGGACGGCGGTCGCCATTTTAACCTCGCGCCTTTGTCGTCATCTCGCGGAAACAAAACGAGGACGAGACGCGAGCGACAACACACCGACACGTCCCTTTTATGCACGTGCAAGTGCGAGACAATGGCTTGCCCGCTGCGCTTAATGAATTTGCTCTAATTATCGGAGGAACGAACGTCTCGCGACCCTTTCGAACGGAACGAAAGCGCAAACAAATTCTCGGCGCCATTAAACGCACCAAAAAAAAAAAAAAAAAAAAAAAAAATTTTCCCGTCGCTCCGCCATAATTGGATTAGAGCGCCCTCCTCCGACAAAAGCTCCACGACACACTCGCTTCGTTTTCAAAATAAAATAAAAAAAAAATAAAAGAGTAGCCCACGATGAAGAAGAAGCTCAGACATTTTAGACAAATCCTTTCGAAAGACCTCAGCGCCGACAAGTGTTAAAAAGGGAAAAAAAAAAAAAAAAAAATTCCTTTTCAAACGTGTGCCGCTAACGCCATCGGAGCAATGGGTTAACAACGACGCAGTGATAGCGAAAGAAAAGCCTCACGTGCGACCGCAACGCGCCATTTTATTACCTAACAAATAAAAAAAGGGGGAAAGAAATGGCGCATCCTTCGTCGACCGACCCACAGGACACACAAGCAAAGGGCACAAATCAAATTTCTCGCAGTGTCGTAAATGCGAAAAAAAAAAAGACCACGGCGCTCGAGAAAGAACATGAAATTAACGAGCCCTCTTCATAAAAATATCAAATTCAACAACAAACAAAAGGAGCGAGAGAATCAATTTGTTGTTGTTGTTGTTGTCGACTGTAAAACGAGGATTTAATGGGCGCCTCTTGTTAAACGTTCAAATCTTTTATGATCTCACCAAAACGACGAAGGCAGCACAGGCAACCAAAAAACCAGAACCACAGAGTCCTCATGCGGAGAGACAACAAAGCTAAGTTCCCAACTTCCACACGCTAGCTTTACAGGGGGACATTCCAACATGGACAAAATGCAACCTGCACACACGGGCCAATGAATGAGAAACCTTCGTTCAAAATGGTATTGACTAGTGATGTCCGTTGGATCCGAATCTCTGATTCGGATCTGATAATATCCGGATTCGGATCTAGAAATATCCGGGTCCGTATGCGGATCTCGGATATCGGATCCGGATTTCGGATCTCTGAAATCGGATCCAGATTTCGGATATCGGATATCAGATCCAGATTTCGGATCTCGGATCCGGATTTCGGATCCTTTCGCTGGATGCGTATTAAGACTAATTAGGACTTAAGAGGACTAGGCTATCACTTAATAAAAGCTTTTAGAAACTGCTTTCAGAAAAAGTTTGCATATACACAATTTCCTGTCTAGGATCCGATTTTCGGATCTCGGATCCAAGATCCGGATCTCAGATCTCGCATCCAAGATCCGGATCTCGGATTTCTGACCAACATCCGGTTCTAGGATCTCGGACCTAGGTCCGAAAAAAAGATCCGGATATCCGGATCTTGACATCACTAGTATTGACCCTCCTTTGGCTGTAATTACAGAACATACGCGATTTGGCATGGCCTCTACAAGGTGTTGCAATGCAGGTAAGGTAATCGCAGACCATGCATTCGTCAGAGAGACCTTCAGCTCCTGCAGAGTAGACGGAAGCGGATGCCTTCGACGAATGTCTCTTTCCAACATGTCCCACACTTTCCCAATCGGATTCAAATCCGCACTTTGCGCTGGCCACGGCACATGTTGCAACTCGGTGCCGTGTTCAGAAAACCACTCCTGAACAATTCTTGCTCGATGGACAGTAGCATTGTCGTCCATGAAGAACCCGTCACCATTGCAGGATGGACTTGAATCTACAGTGGCTTTCAAGGAATATCAGGGGACCCTGGCCATACCAAAAAAACATGGCCCATACCATGACACCTCCTCCTGCAGCTTGAACTGTGTTCACAACACATGAGGGGTCCATCGCTTCGTGGGGCTGCCGCCAAATTCTCTGCCGGCTATCGGTGCAAAACAATGTGTAACGTGACTCTTCCACATCACCTTTTTCCAGTCGTCTACTGTCCAGTCACACCATTCTTTACACCACTGCAGGCGAACTTTCCAGTTTGTTGCTGACACCAGGGGCTTCCCATCCCTATTCGCTTCAACCCTCGGCGCATTGTTCTGGAGGAGATGGGTTGCGATGTTCCTTCATTGAAGTCTGCCGTCAGTTGCTCCACCTCCGACCTTCGGTTTTGCAGCACAATCCGTCTCAGACGACGTCGGTCCCTGTCTGTGTTGATTGTCTTTGATCCACAATTCTGCCGTTTCGACAACTCTTGTGGATTCCGTTTCCACGCATTGAACACCTTGGAGACCTGACCTTTTGAGTTGTACTGTCCTGGAAATGGTAGCTCCAGCTAGACGGGCTCCTTTTTGGAACTCAGACAGGTCTGCTGTTTTCCCCATTTTGCTCAACTTGAGCAGCTGCAGCTTGGAATGAGCATGTACCTCACATGATTGCATTCCTTTGCATATCACAATCGTTTCTGACCTGTGAACCCGCTTTACATATCAGTACAGCAGTTCATCACGGGTTCCCTAATTCATTGGCTAGTGTGTGTATTTGCTCCTACGCTTTCATTAGACCAATTTCATATTTCCATTCATTCATTGAAACGAATGATAACAGAAGAATCATAAAGCAAAGGCAGAGCCTACAAATCACCATGCGGTACAACCAGAGACGTCCCACGACTGCGTCCGTGACGACAATTCGGCGAACCTTGGCAGCTGCAGGCCTTGGGAGCAGGAGACCAAGATGGGTGCTACTGTCGACAGCTGCACATCGTCGCAACGCCCAGCCTGGCCCAAGCAACATCGGCACTGGACCGCTGAGTCACGGTTTCAGCTGTATCGGGCCGGTGTCCGTGTCTGGCGCAGGCCACGCTTGTAAGGTGGGAACCACTCAAGCAGGCGGAGGCTCCATAAAGGTCTGGGGTGTTTTCTCGTGGCATGCAATGGTGCATCTGACATCCACTCTGCGTGCTACTTCCTACGTCGATCAGCTTGGAAACCACCTGCACCCCTTCATAATGCGGCAGTGGCTGGAGGAACATCCTACCGACTTGACGACAATGATTTGGCCTCCACGTTCCCCAGACTGCAATCCCATTGAACATTTGTGGGACATCGTCACTAACACAACTGGTAAATGCAGCATCGTTATGAAGTGCAGTGGAGGCAGCATGGACTCTCTTCCACGACGGACCGCCGCCGTTATCCGGGCCAGAGGGGGTGCCATGACTTTTGGTGAGTGAATTTATGTACTTTGCATGTAACATGTACATTCACCTCAATCATGCGCAAAAATGATCAGCCAAAACTTCATGACCACTGTCCTAATACCATGTTGCTCCACCTTTGGCACGCAAAACAGCTGAAACCCGCTGCTCTATAAACTGTGGCATGGATTCTCCAAGTCCTTGCAGAAGCAGATTTGCAAGCACAGATCACGCAATTCCCGTAGATTAAGAGCTGGTTAGCTCTGACCTGGCCTCCCATGAAATTCCAGAGATGATCAATACGCCAGGACATCAACTGCAATTCACCATCCTGTTCCTCAAACCTTGCGGCAAGGAGTGTTGTCCTACCGGAAGACTCCGAAATTGGTCAGTAAGGATGTTCACAGCTTCCACAGTTTGTTCTATGTAAGAGGTTGAGACGCAACTCCAAATTTTCAAATGGGAAGGGGGTCATGTGATATATGAAATATAAGTGGAATTTCCTGACAAACACAATGGTAGTGTTATTTTTTACCTAAGTCCACTCACTCTTGAGTTAATGCCGGTTTTTTTGGTCAGACATGTCATAGTCCATGGAGGTCAAGCCCAGGAAGCAACTGCGAAATTGCAGGTCTTCATACTTCCTAACAACAGTGCCCTTATGAGGCAGAGCGCCATCCTCTAAAAGAGAATCCTGAGTAGGTCCCATCTTCGTTGAAATCTGAAACAGCATATCTCGCATTCAACGTGAACGGAGCTTCAGGTTAGATTTGAAGCTCATGGTGTCACGCCTCTTACATAAACCTGCGTTGTTTGCCATGAACTCAATCCTTACGTTCCCATATGGAAGCCTATTCAGACAATCAACAGATCCACCAGAAAGACATAAGTCAAATTACGAGAGAAAGCGATGGTAATCCCAGTCAAGTAGAAAAGTAAACGCAACAGCGAACGCTCACTTCCGGGTGCCGGGGCGTTCGTTGTCGGAAGCGATCGCCGTCGGTTCGTGTCAATTTGGAACGAGTACTGTTCGCTCTGGGGTCAAAAGGGACCATACTGCGTGTTGGGTGAGTGAGTTCATCACATTTCCCACTGATTTGGCTTAATTTTCATAATGTCAATGGCAATCGCGTTTCCAGCGTCCATTGTGGCGCAGCATCGATCGATCGATCGACGCCCGAGTGGGAGTTTCATTAACTGATCGCTGCACTTATGCAAACTGACACACCACCGACTCCGCTCATCGATCCGTTTCGCAAACGTACACATTCCACCATCAACAACAACAACAACAACAGGAACAATAACACCAACAACTATTCAAAATGTACTGACCACGTCTTGTCTGACCGAGATGGTAAAACCGTGGCGACTCCACAGACCCAACAACGACCAAACGGGTTGGTGTCTTTGCGGGACTCTCCCAAGTCTAAACGCCATAATCAATGAAGGACAACTTCCTAGGCTCTTTTGTGGGTACATGTTTGGTATTATGGAACCAATCAGTTTCGGCTTTATTTCCTGTTCCAAACTGAAACTGCCCTTTACAGTAGCGACATCAGAACGACAGAGCAACGTCGGTGAGCCCGTTGCATGTCGGGAATCCTGACTTAAACTAATGCCAAGTCTCCTTTTGCACATGTCTTTGCTCTTCACACTTGGCTGCAAACCGATCTAGCGGGAGTTGAATGTCTGTGCAAGAAGAGACCCAAGGAGGACAAGGTGAAAAAATCGTACCAACTGCTTGTATTGGAGACGACATTTCAATTGCTTGTATGTACGTTACATACACTGTCATATCAATGAATTATGACCAGCAGCCCTTCAAGGCACACGCATGGTACGCTCCAACAACGATTAAAAACTGCAAAACAGGCTGAGAAAGCTTTAAAGCTGGTGCATCAAACGCAGATGCACGAGCCTCAAGATAGGTAAACGTCCGGATTTAACGGTCATCCAAAAAAGGGATGATAATAGGCTATCGCAGCAAGGGTGGCACCATTTCCGAAACAGCGATTTGTGAACTGTTCAGTGTCCGCTGTAGTGAAGGTGTACAAAGAGTGGACAGCAGGGACAGAAATCGCGTCCCCACGCCATCACTGTAAAGGGTCACGAGCCATCGACCAACGGGGTGAGCGGCGCCTACGACGACTCGTAAAAGGTGACAGGAGAGCCACCAGATTCAACAGTGGTGCCAATATCCGACATTAACCTTGAACGCACCCTGCTACGGATGGGCCTGAACAGTCGATGCACCCATGTCGACCAGGGGTCATCGCCAACGACGCCTAGACTTTGCACGTGAGCACCGCCATTGGGCCACAGACGAGTGGGCTAAGGTCGCCTTCTCCGACGAGTCAAGGTTTTTGCTCCATAAGATTGACAGGCGATGGCGAGTGCGTCGTGAACGCCATGAAAAGAGACTGCAGGAGCTATTGTGGGCCGGAAACAGGCTGGTAGAGATAGTGTGCATGTGAGGGGGATCTTCTGTTGGGAGCAGTTAGGTCCACTGATTCTTCTAGAGGGCAATTTGAATGCAAGTGGCTATCTGTCAATCGTAGCGGAGCACGTGCACCCGTTGTTCCCCCAATGTGACGGTGTGTTCCAGCAGGACAATGCACCCTGCCACAACACATGTCTCCTTCTGGATTGGTTCGAGGAACACTCTACCGAATTTCGAGCGCTCCCTTGGCCCACTAATTCGCCGGACATCAATCCAATCGAACATCTGTGGGAGCACCTTCATCGCCATGTACGGCAGCTGGACCCTCCACCTATGACTCTCGAAGCTCTAAAGACAGCGCTTCAAGCGGAATGGACTGCCGTACCATCGGACACATACCGCACACTTCTTGCGTCCATGCCACGACGCCGAGCAGCAGTTAGGTCCACTGATTTGAATGCCTGTGGCTATCTGTCAATCGTAGCGGACCAGGTGCACCCGTACATACTCACGATGTTCCCCGAATGGTGTGCTCCAGCAGGATAATGCACCCTGCCACAAAGCACGTCTCCTTCTGGATTGGTTCGAGGAACACTCTACTGACTTTCGAGTGCTCCCTTGGCCCGCTAATTCGCCGGACATCAATCCAATCGGACATCTGTGGGAGCACCTTGAACAGCGCTTCAAGCAGAACAAACTGCCATACCATCGGGCACATACCGCGCACTTCTTGCGTCCATGCCACGACGCCTAGCAGCAGGTATAGCGGCGAAGGGTGGCTATTCCCATTACTAAGCGGGTCATCGCAATTCAGTGATATGACAGTGTATCTCTTTGGGGGACAGCCAGTCACACTTTTCACCCTGAAGATTTGCCTTTGTTTATTCCCGACTCCCGAAGTGGGGCACAAAATTAGCATGTTTACACATTCCTTTTCTCTTGTATACACAGACACCCCCTCTCTACACCTTTTTTTGTAAATTTCGCTCGAAATAAACCCATAGCTCCTATTTTTAACCCAACTCCCTCTTCCGTTTTCGGTTTCGGTCCTACGAAAGGTCGGGGGAGGCGACAATCGACCAGACCAACGTCAACACTCCGTGTCAGCGTCGGCGCTTCTTCCTTCATCTTTATTGCAGTGCGAGGACAAAAGCGCCTTTGCTCGATCATGCTCCATTGTTTACTGAGCGAATAAACACAGACGCCACCCATTCAAAATGAAACTTGCAAATAAGAAAAGAAGAAGAAGAACAACAACAACAACAACAACAAAAAATTCGCAACAGTGGAGGGAGTGGAACGTCGAATTCGTTTCCTTTTCCCAAAGGCAAATCTCCATGCGAGTTCCATGCGCCCATCGCAGCCATCCATCACTCAACTGAGTGGAAACAATGCAGTGCCCAATAAAACCAAAAGGGCGGCGCTGGTTGGTGTTGTCATTCAGGTGTTACGGTTTAACATAACAACAACAACAACTACGAAAATGGTGTCCGATTTGCCGAGTTCTACTAAATCCAGGGGCGGTTCGTTTAACGCGTACTCCAACGCTCGACCAAATAAATAAAAAAAAGAAGAGATAATTGTGCTTTTAGTTGTACGTCTCGTTTTATGGCGGTTTCGTTGTGCGCCGCCGACTTTGGTAAACGTCCTTCTTTGCCGCTTCGTTACGCGGACGCACCTCATCTTTCAAGCGATTCCTTTTCCTTCACGCAACAAACGCGATTTTGGCCTTCTGAAATGATGGACTAGCAAGCAAACGGTGACAATTATTGTGCATGGCTCGACCATTTTAAAAACCGTCCGACCTTCTTAGAACACCCAAACATCGGACTTTCATTGGCTTCGTGTCTTATACGGACGGGATCACAGATTACCGAGTAGACAGATACGACAATTGAGGATGTGAGCGGTTGCGCCTCCTATGCCAGCGATCCTGGTGAAAAAGAGGGACACTATGTTTCGTTGTAATGGAAATGCCATGGGAACTGCGTTTCATCTGCTTTCCCGGTTTTTTTTTGTTTTGTTTTGTTTTTTTTTTGTGAAAATTTTTACATTTTTCGCTTGCACATCTCTCAATAGTTTTTCTCTATACTTTATCAATGAAATGTGAATGAAATATTAAGTCAAGATTGATTAAAATATATGGCAAAGGTTTAAAATACATTCTACTTATCATTTCGTTTTTTCCGATTAATTTTGAAACTCAAATACATTGTTTTTCCATTGCAGAGTACATATCTTCTTCTATCTTCTATATATATATACGTATATATACACTATATGATCAAAAATATCCGGACACCCCTCACAGATCATC
>JAHWFO010048603.1:0-10233 GCA_023313115.1 Rhysida immarginata | reverse complement strand
TTTATGCAACTAAAACAGTAGAGTGTAGACACTGCTGTAGACAATTATAAATCGCCGCAGTAGAGATGGACGATACGGTGGGCATAATAGTACTGCATAGGATTTATCGTTTTAATTGTAATTTCTTCCATTACTTTGATTTTATAATATTCATTGGACTAGCCAATCTTTTATAGATTCTGATAATGAAATTCTAGTATAGGCTCTATAATCAATGTGGATAATCAGTTTCTTGCGGTTTTACTCTTGTTGACTGCAATATTTTAATTCGAAATTGTGTTCTTTTCTCTTATTTCCTACTTGTAGACTTAGTTCAGAATATGGGTAAGAATCCTATTTTAAATTCGGTAGTGACTGAAGAGACTGTTGTGCGCGATCTGCTTAATATAGTGCAGCAGATACATGCTAAAGAAGCACAAGTTCATTTCGAGAAAATATTCAATTGTCTAGAATGCAAGATTCGTTCGCCGACAACTAATCCTACCATCCGGCTGCTGTATGAATTAAGTAATAACAATTTGAGTGGTGATTCTAGCACCACTATCCCAGGGTGTGTAAATAGCAAGCAGGATGTTACTATGAGTCAAGACGTAGGCTTGGACGTTACAATAAGGCAAGAAGAATGCCATGTGATGTCTGATGAAGAGGTCCAGGATCCGATCTCAGGTGGATCGTCATCTGCAAGCACCTCGCGGACACCTTCCGAAGAACCAGAGAAAAAATTCGCTTGTCAGTATTGTAATAAGAGTTTTACCCGAGCTGCTTCCATGCGAAGACATGAAAAAATCCATACACTGGTGAAGAAATATACCTGCCGTCACTGCTCTCAAGTTTTTCCAGATTCGAAGTCAAAGATACAGCACGAAAAGACTCACAATCCAAAGAAGACATATACTTGTCGTCACTGCCCGAACGTTTTTGCGGATTCAAAATCGAAGAGAGCACATGAAAAAACTCACGGTTCTAAGAAGACTAATGTTTGTCCGCCGCAGCCGACTTTAGGGGCACGGGACCAGCAAAACCTATTCGCTAAGAAGACTGTTTCAGAGTTTCTACCTGTTTGCATTCACTGGCGAAAGGTTTTTCCGGACATAATGGCGAAGATGAAACATTGCTGCCGAAAAAAATCTACCGCCGCCGCGGTAACCGACTTTAAGACGACCTCTGTAACGCACGTGACGCAGGAATCTCACTCTAGTAAATCTGACCTACAATTTAAGTAGTGGAGAAATTTCAATTGAATACCTGCTCCGATTCTGTTGCTAGAAATTACTGACACCTGGAGGATATTTCAACAATTTCTGCTTTGTAATGCAAAATAATCATGATGTTGATAAATGTGGAGTTACTATTAAATTTATATAATAAAATGGATTAAACTTGATGAACCTTCTGTGTGGTTTATTTTACGTAAATTCCGATTTAAGTGTCAATCCACTGTTGTAGTCTTACCTATTGTTTCGTCCTCTTACCGCGTTTACCGCATGTAACTAGAAGGTACGTCTAAGCTTTCAGGTTTCGAAATAATACAAAATCCACCAGGTATCAGCGCATTCGAAATTCACTGCGAGGGCGATTCTGTAAGTCAGTTCTACGAATTTTTTTCTCAGCAATTTATTGGTCAAGCGAGACGACATTGAGTGTTCATTGTTCAATCCATTAAAAGAATGGCAAGCAATCTACCCAAATGTGTACAAAATTGCTATGCAGTATATGTGTGTCTTGGCTTAAGAACAGGAAGAATTGTAAGCCCAACTAGAAATAGATTAAGTCCAAGAAAAGTGAACATAATGTTGTTTTTGCAAAGTATTGATGGCAGTTTTTGGAATTAAAGAATTCGAGAAAGCAGAATGTGGTTCTCTCTAAAGATAAGTATGATAAAATATAACATAATGAACCGTGTTGATATCGGTTTTTTGTTACTTAGTACTGAACAAGTATCGAGCAGTTTCCAGTATCGATACCAGTTAAGGAAAACACTAGCACGAACAAGAATCAAAAACCGAATGTTACCCACAAAGCCCTCTACTAGGTCCGCGCAATCCTACAATCTTCTTATCAAATTTAATATATATGTACATCCATCCAATTGTTATTCGAATATTATATCAATGTATCCTATTTGTTTCTGTATCCCACACATCCTGTGTATAAATACCTGGCCACGGTCTGCGATGGCTAAAACATCTAAAATCAATATCGTGTGTATCATCGATATTTTCCTCAAAAGAATCGATCCCCCCTTTGCTTCGCGGAAAACAGTGATACAGTTCTGATACTGTCACAGCGATGCCATGTGCTATCTAAAGGCCAAATACTATAATACCAATAGAAACGCAAAGACCAAATAAATATTTATTTCAAATTGATTAAATCATCAAATGGTACAGAATTTCGAATAAGCAACTTTTCTAAATTTTTGGGGTCGTTCTTTTTTTACAATCTCTGGATATCTTAGAGTGGTAATAAAAAGTGATTGTAGACAGTGAATTTCAGAATGTAGGGTAGATGTACCAGTAGTTGACAGTGTACGAGTAATTGACAATTCACGATTTAAAGGCTTTTAATAAAGTAACAAAGCAAGAAAAGGGACTGGTGTTCTTACTTCTTATTAAACAACTAGAAGAGGTACCCGGCGTTGCCCGGGATAATTACACTTGCACAAACTTTTCCTTTCATTGTTAGTCATGAGATATTGATTGTTGGTTCATGCAGAGCGTTTGTGAATTGCGTGTTGATACCTATTGTTGTATAAATATTGCCTTGCATTGTTGGTCATGAGATATTTCTCATTAATATGCCTTGCCAAACAGACCCACAAACATCCTTCTTTATATATATAGATGTATTAGGCGTCCCAGAACAGCAAAAAAACTAGGAGCTCGCTCCCTATTATGGCCGCAAACACATGTTGATTGTTCAATGTCTTATTGAGTCGAAAAACTTTGTAATGAACCACTACGAGAGGGGTTGATTACTTGAATTTATTTCATGAATGTTATACAATGTTTAATTATTTTACGTGAACCTTTTTGTGTGATTAGTGGACAATACTTCTAGCAGTGACAGAATTTCTGATGACCAATTTGTTAACCATTTGAATCCACTGTCAACTACTAGAACCCAGATATGTAGTGTCTCTAGTAATTGACATACCTTTCAATTATTGATAAGTATTTAAAAGAACACGAAAAAAATATACTAATGTGATATAGATTGTAGGGTAATAATAAAGGAAACATGATGGTTTTAAGTGTAACTTCTTAATTTCCAGTAATTGATCTATGTGTATCAATTACAGGTACTTGACTGTCAATTTCTAGATCACCCACTTAAATCTAGATCTAGACATAAATCTTCTAGGCCCTATTCCAGGAATCTTGTCACAGAGACGATCAACAGATAGCCCAGGACAGGTTATCTTCAAGAAGAAAACTACTACTGGTATTCTGTTTTCTAAAATAAGTAGCATAGGGTGAATTGGATGAATTTTGCAAGTAGGAGAACAATCATCAAAAATCACGTTTTTCTACGAACAATTTGTTCGCCAAGATATGATGATATTGCACTACTGGAAAAGACCATATTTCTATTTTTCTACATAGGGGTGGACTGATTTAATTTATTATTTCAAAGGTAAATAAAGATAAATGATCTATTTGAACAACTTAAGTCTTAAAAAGCACAATTTTAGTTTTAATATTAAATACTTTACACATTCTTAAAAATGCTTGATTTCATCAGCTACTTTTGAATGTTTTTAATTTTTTTTGTAAAAATATATAATAAAAATGTGTAATTAAAATATTGTCAATTACTGGTGAAACTGCCCGTCAACTTCTGGTGCATTAACTGTCAACTACTGGTGATTCATGCATTAGTTATGAAAAGATTTAATAACTTAAGAAAAGGTCAGAGTTTTACAAAATCAGCAAAAAAAAAATGCGACATAGGAACGAAAAATCTTAAAAATATCAATAATATTCTATCAAGATAGTTTTTTTTTTTTGCTGCTTAAGGTCAGGGAAAATAACGTGATCAACCAGGAAAAGTCAGGGAATTTTACGAAATTGTTTTGCTAGACAGCCTGCTTCATCATAAAAAGGCATTGTTAATCGTATTTCTGTCAATAATAAAATGTTGTATACATTTCAAGGAGGAGCTTTAGCAGTGAAGCAGAAATATATTTATACATTTATTATAAAGAAATTAACCCCCTCCCGAGTAGGGCAAGGCAAGTAGCAGATCCTGCGGTCATCTATTTTTATCCCTTTATTTGCGCTTTTTACCTCTCCCCAAGTTTTTTAAACAAAAAATTGATTTTCTCGAGAATAATATGTAGAAAATGTAAAAAAATCTCGTATCCTCTTTCCTTTCTCATCATTTCCGAACGTGTGATATATCACATGCATTATGTTGCCATAGTTCTAAGGGCCAAGTGACTGCCACCCCCGTAAATCCGACCTCACTGTAACAATTGGGCTTAAACTTCTAGTAATGTAGATCTTGCCTAGAGTAATCTGGATACTGAATTTCACGCCTTTACGTACCAAAACAGCACATAGATATGTTGCCCTTTCTGAATCAATAGAGCGAATAATAGCGTTCGCAACGGACCAGGCAGTAGAACATCTAAAACGCTCTTCCATGTCTTATATGGATGGGACTTTTGCAGTGACTCCAAGTTTGTTCATTCGGGCGCCGCATGGACAATCCTTGGTGACATGCGTATATCCCAGGGCTGCCGTTTTGTGTGGAATTTAACTTTTTGCGGGATGTCTTGCGGGAAAGAGTGAAATGTGGGAAATTGTAAGGAAAAAATATAATGCATAAGATATTAAAATATTCAAGTATTTTAATTTTTTTAATGAGAAATTTCTTTTCCATCACTCACGAAAAGCTTTTGGAGGTGACTAATATAAGAGGGAAAAAAAAAGTTTTTTATGTTTTATTATAATATTTCTTCAAGCTGGCGTCAACAATTTGTAAAATTAATAAATCGGTAGAAGGGAGGATCATAATACTGTTCCTATTGATTAAACAGGCGGTGGCCTTACAGTATAACAGAGGGACATCAGGAGTTCCAACTAGTTTCGCCATTTATTCCCGGCTTTGTCAAGGATATACACAGCACGACAATCGAACAGTGTAGTGTATCGGTATTTGAGTGGAACTTGAAGCATAGCTTCCATAATCTCACCCTTCATAATCATATTCCAAAGGAAATACACTGAACTAGAAAAGAAGCCTGATGTACCCACAAAGGTCATCCAAAGTATGAAAGAAAATTGCCTCCTCTTGGTGGGGGAAAATTTGATTGACGACTGTCTAGACTAGAAGCAGACCACTAGTATTAGATAAAAACACGACCTATGAAGTCCAGTAATCTGGAAATATGACATTATCAATGTCTTCAAAATTAATATCAAGTATATGCCTTGGATCACGATATCTCTTTCTATGTATAGGATGATTTAAAATGCCCGAGACTAGCTCGTTGCTATGATTTTCTATATTGGGCAGCATGGATTCCATGAGCCCTTGAACGTATTTGCCAATATGAGTCATGTTGAAGTCATTAGAAATGGAGGAATTGCGAACCATTCTCCGATCTTTTTGCGCAATAGTCCTAAGGGTAACGTTTTGGAACGTTTGCAGTTCTTTCCACCTAGTCTTACATATTGTGGCCCAGAGGGGCATACCATACGTCAGAATAGTCCGAACAATGACCTTATAGAGTAGGAGTTTATTATCAATGCTTAGAGCACTATTTCGGCCCAACAGAGCAATCAAGCTAAACTTGGCTCTCCTAGCCTTATTCAACGCATAAGTTGCGTGGGGAGTCCAGGTAAGTTTAGAGTCAATAACAACACCAAGATATTTATAAGTTTCAACCCAGTCCAATTTTTTGCCATATAGTGTTAGAGAATCTAATGATCTCTTTCTCTTCTTGGAAACAAACATCGCCTTGCATTTGTCTACATTCAATTTTAGCCTCCACTTGCTAAACCAGCTTTCACACTCCTTTAGAGCCTTCTGTAGCCGCGAGACTACTACGGCTGGTTGACGAGCACAGGTCAGTATAGCAGCGTCATCTGCGTAAAAAAAGAGCTTACATTTGGAAGGACTTGGAAAGTCTCGCATAAAGTAATTGAATAATACTGGCCCCAAGACTGAACCCTGTGGGACACCAGCTTTTACTTCATACATAGGAGATAGACTATCTCCAACTCTGGCCTGAAAGAACCGGTTGGAGAGAAAGGACTGGAGTGGGCCCAGACAGTAGTTCATCTAAGTCGTGAGGGTCTAACTTGTGCCTGGGTGGGTTGTATAGGGAAGTAAACTTTTGTTGTTAAGGGAAGACCCCAAGTTTGTTCCAACAACTTTATGTCATTCGGGCGCCGCATGGACAATCCTTGGTGACATGCGTATATCCCAGGGCTGCCGTTTTGTGTTGGAATTTAACTTTTTGCGGGATGTCTTGTGGGAAATTGTAAGGAAAAAATATAATGCATAAGGTATTATAATATTCAAGTATTTTAATTTTTTTAATGAGAAATTTCTTTTCCATCACTCACGAAAAGCCTTTTGGAGGGGTGGAATATTATAGAGATGCTTTGTAGGTGACTAATATAAGAGGGAAAAAAAGTTTTTTATGTTTTATTATAATATTTCTTCAAGCTGGCGTCAACAATTTGTAAAATTAATAAAGCTTAATTTTGCAGCAATAAACAGTGAATACATTTAATCATCTTCACAATGAACTGTTTGTTGTGGCAATTGGACAGTTCGTAGTAATGAATTAGTACCATCAGAACACAGAACAGCGAACCATTTGAAAAAAGATTTAAACATGCATTGTCATCGGTCCTGCTTATGTGTATCAAATATTAGCTCTCTTCCTTTTCGGGAAGTAGGTTAATTCGACTTCCAAGATTGTTTACATAGTCAGTTACAAGTGAAGCTAATAAAAGCGTATTAATTAAAAAGATTGTGTAGTGTGAGAAAAAGTCTTTCATTTTTTTAAATGGCTTTAATCGATATCTGATATCGATATTGTGATATCAATGTTTATGATGGTGGCGGGAAATAGGGGCGCCTACTAGCGGGAAAAATCGACATCTCCTGGTGCTATTCATTCCTTTCGTCGAGTGGTAGAATCGTCAGTACCAGTAGTGTGTCTGATCATCGTCCACCAAGCCACTCTGGACTACATGATATATCCTAAGTCGGCGCAAGATCATCAGCGGGGCTTAAGCAACACCTCCTAAAAAGAAAGCCTATGCACTGAAAATTCATGCATTGTTACATCATCATCAAAAGGCATTGTTAATCGTATTTCTACCAATAACAAGCCCTAAATTATGACTTCTTATAACCACGTAACAATGTATGAATTTTCAGTGCATAGGCTTTCTTTCTAGGGGGTGTTGGCTTAAGGCCTTGTGCCTGGACTTTGTGAACGGGAGGAAGACATTGACAGAATTTTTAGAGGGCCATGCAATCGGATTGAATTGAAAGTCCTACACCCTCATGTTTATGTTATTGTTTAAATTTTACTTAATAAAAGTTTAATTTCCTGTATGTGATCAGTTTGTTGTATTTCTTTTATAGTTATTAATCACATAGTATTTATGTTCAGGGTGACTAACCAGGAAAAAAGTCAGTGACTAAACATGAACCGGGCCACTGCAAAAGTCCCATCCATATACCATATGGAGGAGCGTCCTAGATGTTCCATTGCCTGGTCTGTTGGGGCTTTCGGACTTAACTTTTCCGAATCTGAAGTCCAAATGAAAAAAATTGGAGGAGAATGACCGATTTTGGCAACTAAAAGCTGCTGTAGAAAATTATAAGATATTTCAGTGAGGGTCTTATCGTACGCCATACCTCATCTGTTCAGATTAATAATGAAAAATACTGCAGCATAGATGGATGATACTACAGCGATATTAGCGCAACAATTCAACATTGTAGTTATATTTTCTGATATTCATTTGACTAATCAATCTTATATTAACTAAATTCTGATAAAGATTGGCGATTGTCGACAACAAACGAATAATATTTTCAAATACAATAATTGTGTTTTTTATGTAAAAAAAATTGTTGTGTGACAGCAATTCGACTATTACAGCAACGTCATGGCACATGCACAGACCAACATTTTTGCTTCTGCTCTTGTAAGCGATGCGATATATCGATGACGAAAAATGTCGATTTTAGGTTGAAAAAGAATCGTATCATCCATCCTTGATAGCAATGATTAAGATGAGTAGTTATTCTCTGTTCGGTATAAAATTATTTCATCTTAATGTAATGGATGTCAAATTCAACTTGTAGAAGATAGTTATAGGTTACATAGGTATGATTGTGTTCTTTTCTCTTGTTTCCTATATGTAGGCTTGGTTCAAGATATGGACACATATCCAGTATTAAATTCGATGGTGACTGTAGAGAATATTGGGCGAGATCTGCTTAATGTAGTGCAGCAGATACATGCTAAACAAGCACTTATTTATTTTGAGAAGACATCCAATTGTATAAAATGCAAGATTCGTTCTCCGAAAAGTAATCCTACTATCCCGCTGCTGTGCGAATTAAGTAATAACAATTTGGGTGATGACTCTAGCATAGCTATCCCAGAGAATGTAAACAGCGAGCAGGATGTTACTATGAATCAAGAAGTAGGATTGGGCGTTACCATAAGGCAAGATGGATGTCATGTGATATCTGATGATCAGGATCCGATCTTTGATGGATCATCATCTGCAAGCACTTCTAGGGTACATTCCCAAGTATCTGTAGTGAAAATCGCTTGTTATTATTGTGAAAAGGTTTTTATGCAAACTGCTGACGTGGGAAGACATGAAAAAAGCCTTCCACAGGTGAAAAAGTATACCTGCTTCCGCTGCACTCTGAATTTTCAGATTCGGAGTCAAAGACTACGTGAAAAGACTCACGGTGCTGAGAAGACAAATGTTTGTCCGCCGCAGATGATGCCGCCTTTAGGGCGACCCGACCGGGAAATCGTACTCGCTAAGAAGACATATATTTGCACATACTGTGCGAAAGTTTTTCCGGATATTATGTCGAAGATGACACACGAAACGACTCACCGTGCTACCGCCGCCGCCGCTATCGATTTTAAGACGACGTCGATATAATAGAAATATCACGTGACACAAGAATCCTACCTAATAGATCTGTTCTACAATTAGAGTAGTAAACTGATTTCAATTGAATACCTGTGCAGTTTCGTTGCAAATTCAATAAATTCTGCTTTGTAATGCAAAATCATAATAATTTTGAAATACATACCTTTATATAATAAAATGGATTAACTGAATGAGCGTGTTGTGCAATTTATTTTACGTAACTTACGATTTATGAGTCAATCCACTTTTGTAATCTTGCATATGTTCATTACTTATTTTGGTGTACAGGGTGACTCAGAATTCATTGTTCAAAATTCTAGGGGAGTTAGTAAAAAAGTTTATATGAACATGAGTCCGACTTTGAAAGATAACTGAGATATGGACAGAAGTAAAAATGCTGCTACCAAGATTAACAAGTTAATAACCCAGGTTCCATAAAGCCTAGATTAATGTGGGGGGAATAACAGGGTATTATTATATACTGTTATAAATTTGATCGAATCCAACAAGAAGTTTCCGAGTTACTCATTCAAAATCTTAACACGTGTTCTCTGGTGTGTAGTTACTAGCACTTGTTACATCTTTGACTGTGTTACTCGGAAACTTCTCGTTGGAATTCAGTCAAGTTTTAACGGTATATACAGTCTTATTTACTGTTATTCCCCAAAATTTCATTAATCTAGGCTTTACAGAACCTGGGTTAATAACTTGTAGATCTTGTTGAATTTTGAACAGCTTTTTCCTGAATTGCACTCATCGCAAACCCGAGCTGCATTTCTAGAGATTTTTGTTGTGCGAAGTAGATGTTACAATACTAAAAATTTCAAAGGACGGGAGAATCGATAGCACGAGCAATCCCTTTCTTTCGCGCTCCTGTAATATTTCTGCTTCTAAAATTGATGGAAGTTGGTGTGTTGGAAGTATACTTCAGAATAGCGTCTTCCAATTCTTTAAACGATCCGAATGTCTGGTCCACAGAGCATGGTGATGTGCAATTGTGAGCAACGCGACTGTTAACGTCATAGCATTTGCACAGATCAACATTTTTCCTTTTGCCTTGTAAAAGCGAAAAAAA
>JAHWFO010048595.1:0-12852 GCA_023313115.1 Rhysida immarginata | reverse complement strand
TTCATGTTTTTAAATTCATATAATCATCTTTTTATTGCTTTTGCATTGTATATATTTGATCATTAAGTATAGGTTTCATTTAGTGCCATATACACACTAATCATATTCATCAGTTTTTATTAGGGGACATCTCATAAGAAAATAGAGTTTAATCATCTATTTTATAGTCAGTTAGTGCCCTTTTCACACTAATGATTTACACAGAACCTATAGAAGTATTTCTTATTACGGGAGAACGCTGGAGGAAAATGTCGGTTTTTTAAATTTATTATGGTTTTTAAAATCTCAGGCATTATTTTTATTGTTTTTCCATCTTTGTCATTAACGTTTTTATGTTTTGTTTTTTTTCTCCATCTGAATTTTTAAAACTTTTGGCCCATAAACTGTGGGTTTTTAAACTTTCTGTCGGGCGCAAAATGGCCATAGTAGCCGACGCCCTAAAATTCCAACCAACCAACCAACCAATCATTTGCGCCCAACCACATGACTGGAATATCAAACTCAAAAATGACTAGATGAGATTAAAAAGAGTGAAGGTAGGCTAAAATCAAACAACATTAAAAAGGAAAAAAAAGATAAAAACGAATATAAAAACCAGGAACACGGCTAAAAAAAAATGTGATCATCCGAGTTTATATGATTTTAAAAAGTGATAATTTCTTTGTTCTGATCAGGTCTTTGTATACGCTGAAGAAGGCAGCGTGACTGCCGAAATGCGCGTACGTTTTAACCCTGCACTGCTCGCGTGCCTAAAGTTACTTAGAAGCTCGCATAGCGTCTAAGAGACTCCATTTTTTATAACAGGTTTTATATTTGATTTAAGAATGATGGATAATTGAATTGTGTTTAATTACGTTTCAGGAAGATATTTAAAGGTTATAGATAAAATACAAAAAGATAAAATGACCTTAAATATTAAAAAGAAAAAAACTTTTAAAAATAAATCATTTGACTGCATGCAAAGCAACTAATTTTATTAGTATAATAAGTATTTTTACATATCAACAATCTCTACACACTTGTTTCGCATGTTCTAAGCAAATGTACTTTTTACAGTTTTTGCACCTGTATCTTGTGTACCTATTCTTGGTTCGACCACAACCGCAGCATCTTTGTCTTTTAGTACTAGTGCCATCATCTGTTGATTCTGGCTGTATTTCGCCTTCTGGAAATAGATTTTTGAATATCTATTTTTAGTTGACTAGGCAATACTTTACTTTGGGAACGAACACGCAAGTAATTATTTGCTAATTCACGAGCCAAATTTTTCAGAAAGCGGCTGCGAACTATTTGTGTGTCAGTGTTATTAGACCCGAAGATGATCTGAGCATTTATGCCAGCCACATTTAGCATACTAAAAAATATACGATAGGCCATCTATTAGTTTACCTTGAGACATCGTATGTGACACACAGTTGATCCACTGTATCTACTCCAGATTTTGTCAAATTATAGAATGTTATCACCTCGGGTTTCTTCTTCTCTCCTGTTGCATCATCTAAATTTGCATCATGGTGCATGGTTGACAGAACTAGTACAATCTTATTTTTTCTTGGGAAATAGGATACCAGAGTGGAATTTTTTTGAAAACCAAATTATGAAGTTCCAGGTTGTCGATTCTTGGTTTCTGTAAACTCGGGAGGGATTTGAGTTTTGTTTTTTCTGATGGTTCCCACCAGAGTTAGTTTTTTCTCAAACAAAAATTCTGCTAGCTCAACTGAAGTGAACCAGTTAACAACAGTTATATTTCTTCCAGATCCAGAAATGAAAGAACTTATACGCTTTACAACATCCGCAGGTTTATTACTCACTTGAAATGGCCCATTTGGCTGCTTCCCTCCGTAGATCTCCAGATTTGCTATATAACACATCCTGGCATCAACGAGAGCAAATATTTTTAGTCCGTATTTGCTTGGTTTGCTGGGAATATATTGACGAAATGAACATTTCCCACGGAAACCTTCCAGTTTCTCATCTCTAGTGCAATATTCTCCTATAGAATAAGATTTCTGGCAATTTTGCACAAAAAGAGTGAATACTTCTCTGATAGGAGCAATGTTGTCAACTTTTTTACTTTCCTCTCGGCTCCTTTTCTCGTCAAACCTAAGGCAATACAGAAGAAACCTAAAGCGATTTTCAGACATAATCAGACGGCAGAGCTCTAAGCTAGTTTTATCCGATGCCCAAATATCTTTCGTGTTGGTGTGATTATCTTTTCGTGCTGCACATAGGTATAATATTGCTATCAGAGCTTTGATTTCAGTTATGTCAGTAGGTCTCGCATCTCTATCCCGACTATAGTTTTGTTGCACCTCAGAAATCTTTTGATTTGTATAAGCTACAATTAGATTTAGTATTCCATCGTCGATAAAACATTCCCAAGATTCTTTAGCTGTTTTTGCATTTTTCGCAGAACCTTTCACACCGGGCAAATGCGTTACAATATTGTGACGCCGAGTGCGAACATTTTTCGGGGGAACAGATTTCTGCCATTTAGTCACTTTATCACGCCCTAGGAAGTATTCATCAGCACTTTCATCATCAGCATCAGAGTCTGCTTCCTGCTCAGTATCCGTACATTCCTCTCTTGTTTCTAAGATGGCTTCTTCTTCATCACTATATACACCAAACCAAAATCACTTCTACTCCAAGTCTGGCAGCTAATGCTTAGAGTTTGGCACCTTTAATGACTTCGCCACCGCTGGCGCTCCAGTCAGTGGGAGGGAGATTAAAGCATAGACGATAGTTAATTTTTCCAGAATAATATTAAAAAACAAAAACAATTTAAATTTTATTTTTCTCTAACTTTATTATAAAATTTCCTTTTTTTTATATTTATCTTAAAATGCAATTGTATTTAGAAAAATTAAATACAGACGAAATGTTTTTAAATGTGAAAAATTAATTAACAGACGAATTTTACCTGATCTTTGTTACCTTTTTAAATTAAATAATCTATTCTTCCAAATTTTTTTATTCTTAATTTAAATGTAAAAATTAAATTCTAGGATCGATTTCAAGAAAAAAAATTTAGTAGAATGTTTAAATTTTTTAACATCATATCTGATCTCAAAAATTGAGTTATAACAAAACTTTTTTAATTATAACCCTTCATTATGAATTTTTGAGTTCTCATAACTCATAATTTGAGTTATAACAAACAGGTATTGAAAATATTGTATTCATAATCTTTACAATCTCACCTCCTTATTTTATTGTTTAATGTTATTATGTTTATACTTTTTATTAATATATTCTTGAAAATTTTTATTGCTTGTCTGTTTACTGCAGGGGCCGTTCGATGGCATCCATCGAGCGGCAACTACAGCTGGCGGTGAACAGAATGCAGGGATGGAGTGAGAATAATGGATTCAGTTTCTCACCGACGAAGACTGTTGCAATGCATTTTTGCCGCCTACGAGGTTTGCATTTGGATCCTAGATTGCATCTAGGTGGAATCCCTATACCAGTGGTGGAAAACCACAAGTTTCTTGGTGTAACACTGGATAAGAAGTTGACCTGGGTACCTCACATAATGAATTTAAAAACAAAGTGCTTGCAAGCCTTGAATGTCTTAAGGATGTTGGCTGGAACGACTTGGGGAGCTGATAGAAGCATGTTACTTATGCTCTACCGCTCACTGATTCGTTCCAAGTTGGACTACGGATGTTTCATTTACTCATCGGCAAAAAAATCAACACTCCGAAAGCTCGATGTCGCCCATCATTTGGGCATTCGAATAGCCACAGGAGCATTTAGAACAAGTCCTGTTGAAAGTTTATATGTCGAGGCAAACGAACCTCCACTGTCAATCCGGAGGGCAAAGCTCTTGACCCAATATAGCTCTCGCGTGTATTGTCAGTCAGAACATCCCACATTTAAACCGTTGTTTGAGCCCCAGTGTACTGCCCTTTACTCAAACAAACCCAAATCTCCCAGGAGTATTGGGATTAGATTGGGGGAATTGCAAGGAAATTTGACATACAGTTATCCAAAAATGTTTAACTTACGCCTTTCTCCCTTGCCACCATGGATTATCCCTCAACCAGCAATAAAACTAAACTTATTAAAGGGGAAAAAATCAGAATATGTTCTGGAAGAAGTGAGTGTTGCCTTTCGCGAGCTCAAGACAAGGTATCATAGTTATACGAAAATCTACACAGATGGTTCCAAATCCGATGGTGGTGTTGGGTGCGCATATATTTTAGAAAATAAAATTTATTCGTATCGCTTGCCCGACTTGTATTCCGTATTCTCCTCTGAACTGGTCGCAATTGATATGGCTTTAGAAAATGCCATGACAATCTCAAATAAAAACATCATTGTTTTTAGCGACTCGCAGAGTGCCTTGGAAGCAATCGAACAGTTGTCTCCTACCAGCCCGTTCATTCAGAACATACAAAGAAAACTTTTTTTTCTCTCTCAGAGAGAAATAGAGGTAATCTTTTGCTGGGTGCCCAGTCACATGGGCATTCGAGGAAACGAAGTTGTCGATCGGGCTGCCAGAGAAGCAATATCAAAGGAAAAAATCATGGATCTCCCGCTCCTCCCAGAGCATATGAAACCAGTGATCAATAGGAAACTTCTGGGTGCATGGCAGGAGAGATGGAATACAGTTGGTGTTAACAAACTTTACGAAGTGAAACCCACCATCGGACATTGGGCATCTAGTTGTAGTTCTTTCCGAAGAGAAGAGGTCGTGATGGCCAGAGTGAGAATCGGACATTCACGACTTACTCACGTACACTTATTGAATAAAGGAAATACACCAAACTGCTCTTGTGGAGAAAGACTAACAATTAGACACATAATCTTCAGTTGTCCTAACTATACATCAGTACGAGGTTCATTGGGGCTCAAAGGAGATTATCATCATATGCTGGGAGACGATCAAATGCAAATTAGAAAAATATTAAAATTTTTGAAAGTCATAAAGTTGTATACACATATCTAAATATCCGTATGTAATTAATTATATATAGTTGAATTATATATAGTTGAATTTTTATTGTAAAGTTTTTATTGTATTTTATTATATTTATACCTTATTAAAGTTGGTCTACACGTCTTATTGACTTTGTAGACATCTTTTATATTTTAAAATGAAAGTTAATTTTTCTCTCTTTTACACTTGTATATAGTTGTATTTTAAAGTTGTTTCTTTATATATTATATTTTTACACTGCTATTAGTTGTATATGTCTTGTTGATTTTTGTTTTGTCTACTACTATAAATGTTTTGTACATTTATGTACATATTTACTTTTAATAAGAATATTAAATAGGAATATTATAATATCACAGAGTATCTTAAATAAGTTTTGAAAAACATTTTGTTAGGGTGCAAATGACCGCTGCAGTTGAAGCACCCATAAACTAAACTTCCATTCCATTCCTATTGCTTCTAATTTATTCAAATTTTAATCATTATGTAAAAAAAAATGTTATTGAAATTTTTCACTAAATTTATGATCATTTTCCTTATTTATTGTATTCTTTTATTCTTATTTTTAAGCTGTTTTTGGCTTTTACTAGCATGCTGCTTGCAAAATTTCAAATAAATAAATAAATAAATAAATCATACAAAGTGAACAACACAATTGCTCTATTAATCAATTTTATTTGCAAAATTATAATTTTGACAGTTTTGCATGTTTAAATGTTTTCTGTTTTGATTTGCTCGATTTATTAATATCTCTACAAAGAAAATGCAATCTAATTGTCACAAAAAAAGTTGCAATAAATTTTAAAACTGTATTGTTGTGTGTAATACATGCAACAGCCTGTTTAGGACATGACAAAATAATTTCATTAAAAATCTCCCATGATGAGTGAGCATTTAGTGGGCTATTCATCAAAACTTTTTGAATACAAACTTCTAGTTTCATAATTAGGGAAAAAAGTATTTCTGAAGGCCATATTAAATTGCCTTCATTTCTAAGTTCAATAAGTGAAGTATCGTCTACATCTGCTGGTCTTGTCCCAATCCAAAACTTTTTACAGTCTTCACATGGATATTTTTTTAATAATTTTCTTATAATAAATCCTGCAAGATAATGAATTATTGATTGGAATTATTGATTTTTGGATCCTTTCGCCTTTTTTTCGGTAACCAGAAGTGCATCCTGGCACAAAGCAATATTTAACCATTACTTGTTAGAACTTTCAGCAATCCAGGTTGTTTGTAAAATTTTAAAAATAATTGTTTTTGTTACTAAGTAGCCTCAGCTCCATAGCATAATACGTACGACCATGTGTTTCTTCTTCCACCGGCTGTTTTGAGCGCCGCCCTAGTGGTCAAAACAGGCAGGGTGCCAAACTCTCCTATACCCCCCGCTCGATTTTGCCAGACTTGGAGTAGAAGTGATTTTGACCAAACTCATCATCATCTATATTTTCATTAAATTCTTCATTGAGTAAACGATGCACAATATTCAACTGCTGTGGATTGTTCAAACTAAACGATCTATTCATACTCATTTCTAAGCCTGGGAATAAAACAAATGCTATCTGGAATCCTAATTGTATTACAAATTCAACAAAAAATAAGAATAATATCAGAAATAAGAAAAGTGCCTTTATAACAAAGAAGCTCGCGTGGCGTCTCAGAGATTCAAATGACAGCGCCAAGAAATCCACCTGCCTTCTTCAGCTCGAAAAACGAATTAAAGCGCTGCTGACAGTGAATATAAACTTCTAATGAATTAATTGAAAGGTAGAGGGCAGCACTGATCGGACACATCATCTGTTTTATTTAATAGCACAAAATAAAAGACCTGGCGCCTGCCAGGACGCCACGCGAGCACTGCAGGGTTTATAAACATCTTATGTGGATTAGTGGTTTCCTGTTGTTCTTATTAGACAAACGGTGATGATGAATCACTATTCACTACTATTATCGAAACTTTAGTCGTTAAAGCGAACATGGTGGCGAAGTAAACATTGTTTGATTGGAGTTTATTAAAGAGTATATACGTCTTGGTGAAATAAATTAGAGGGTATATTATTTAGTTTTTGTAAACTTGTATTATCATGATTAATTCACTCCCCTTTAAAATAAATTACGGTAGTTGTTTACTTGTGAATTTACCCCCTCCCCTCTTTCATCCGCTAAGAAATTTAAATACTCCACTGAGTTTGTTTTTTCAAATTTTGAAAATTAAATAATTTAATTCTCGAAAAAATTATGACCCATTTATTACTTATTTAATTTAGCAAACAGGTATTACTTATTTGACCTTAACAATACGTCACTATCAGTGGCGTAGCTAGGGTAAATGACGCCACCCGGGACTTGTTATTCATTTTTTCACCCTGTCTTCGCAGTGCCCCTCAGCAACGATATCAAGACTGGCCCAGGGGATCACGTCCCCCCCCCCATTCCCGTCGCTATTCCATTTTTAGTATTTTAGTCATTTAAGAATAAATAGCGAATTATTATTGAGTAGGTCATTATTGTCGCACTAGATAGAGAAAGAGTTATAGTTTCTTTAATATAATTTTCTTTAATAATAGACAAATTCATTCCTGGTTAGAAAAATAAAATCATTGTTTATGTTAATTTACCCACCATGTACCCGCTACAAAATTATTACTCCAATAAGCTTGTGTATTCAAATACTGAGAAGAATTGAAAATTAAATACATGTAACAACTATATAATTTTTTGAAAATTATGACCCTTTTATTTAATTTAGCAAACAAGTATTATTTATTTTACTTTAATAAAATATCAATATTATTTTTAATAATGTCATCCAAGCTACAAAAAAAAAGTTGTTTGATGTTGCCTCTCCCTCCCACCCAAAAGCACTAATACATACACGCGCACGCACACACAAACACATTCGCACGCACACACGGGGGGTGGGGGGGGGGGGTGAGAAAGAGAGAGAAACAGTTTTTTTTTTAAATAAGGGATAATTAGTTTACAAACAGACGAATAAAATACAATCATTATTTTCGCATTGGCTTTGGAGAACAATATATTTTTTTATATTAAGATAATAAAATTAGGAAAGTTATAAAATTTACTTTTTAAGGTTAGAGTTTAAAAATAAGATCATGCTGACCTTATCGTCTCTGAGCCTACTTCTTCTCTCAGTCACTATTTGCCCAGCTTTGGAAAATAAACGTTCGCATGGAACCGATGATGCCAAAACACACAATTTCTCTTGGGCAATTTTGGCAAGGTTTGGGTATAAGAGTTTATGTTCATTCCACCACTGGAATGGGTCCCTATTTCTTGGAAGAGCTGTGTCTTCTAAGAACCTCTGTACTTCTATAATTGCCCGCGAATGCACAGTACCCTGGGGCTGAACTTGATCCAGCGTAGTGTCAAAATCAGCCCAGACGGATAACTCATCACTTAGAATGGCGTCCTGTTCAACCGTGCTTTCTTCTGAACTTGCTTCTGAAGCTATTCGTTGAGTAACAAGATGTATAATCTTCCTCTTAGCATCTTCAGCTGTTCTTTTTAGAGGCACGGTTTTGAATCTTGGATCCAAAAATGTTGCGAACTGCAGAGTTTGGCTGAATTCGACAGCTGATAAACGTCTTGTATAATCTTGGTCTAATCTTTTTAAAGCATTGAGGGTTGTTTCCGAAAAATCTTTTTGGTTCATTTGGTTGTGTAGATGTTTTAAGCCATTGCACAGAGGAATGACCAATGAAGCTGTGCAGTATTTTTCTCCCGATATTATTTTAGTGATATCTTCATAGGGTTTCAGGATTTGTGTTAATTCTTTGAGAATTTTCCATTCAAGATGGGTGAGCTCTGGCAATTCCTTATCTATTACTGCAAGAGTACTTTTTATGTGGTCTTCTAATGCAAGGAATCTGGTTATCATGGCTAAAGTGGAGTTCCAACGTGTTAGAGAATCCTGAATGACCTTTAAGGGCGTCAGACCAGCATTAGTTTGAAAAGTTTCTAATTTAGACGCAGCTATTGTACTTCTCCTGAAAAATTCGACAGTTCTTTTAACTTTCTCCAGGATGATCTGAATATCATCGTTTTTCAAGCCTTCTTTTACAATGAGGTTTAATGTATGTGCCAAGCAACCGAAGTGCTTCCTTTTCAATAACTGCTGAATGGCACTAAGCATTGTAGAGGCATTGTCAGATACTGCAAGAGTTATTTTATCTGAAATTCCCCAATTGGTAGTTATTCTTTTTAACTCATTTGCGATGTCTTCGGCTTTGTGGGACCCTGCAATTTTTGCACATTCTAATAATTTTGAATGAAATAAAAAATTATCATCCAAAACATGGGCCGTTACTGCTAGGTAATTCACGGTGGTGTTGGAAGTCCAAGTGTCTGTTGTTATGCAGAAAGATGTGCCTGCGTCCACAGTTCTTTTAGTACTGTAAAAGCACTCCTCATACATGGCCGGTAAAAGTGTTTTTGAAATTGTATGCCTTGAAGGTAACTCATATGATGGATTTAAAAAATTTACAAAGTCTTTAAAGCCTTCATCTTCTACTATCGAAAAGGGTTGATAGTCTCCAATAAATAAATTCATCAGTTTTCGGTCTCCAGCTTCCTTGGTTTTAGCAGGAATTTTTTTTGCAGAAAAGGAAACGATAGATGTCTGCTGAAGACGCCGAGCGGATGTTTGGCACACACTTGAACTCGTACTTGATGTTGGAGGTAGAGACGAGGCCTCCGCAGGTCTTGATTGTGACATTTCTTCTGCACTGCTTTGTTCTTCTGCTCTCCCCACCTTTAATAAAAAATGTAAGATAAAACATATAGAGAAAGCGCAGAATAAAAATTATTTCTGTTCAATAGCAGTGGCGCATCCAAATCGGGAGGGGCAAGGGTATAACCTTCTCCAAAATGACAGGAAGAATTAATACAATGTTTCCTCTGATTAATACGGTTACTTAATCCCTGAATGTCACCGTAGTAATCAAAACCGCTTTAGTCAAATACAATAATCAGTTGTAAAAATTGTAATTGACCCACTATTGATTGATCTCAGCACAGTATGAGCATGGACGTAGTCGTCGGGGTCTTGGGGGAGGGTGCAAACTCTCCCCAGCTCCCTTACGTCAGCAGAACGATATAACTTATGATTCTTAACCCCACCGCATCCATCGAAAAGTTATACCTACGTCCGTGAATATGCCTAACCTATAAAATACATAATATGATACTCTTGTAAGGAAAATAACTACATATCGGGTATTCATAAATGTTTTTTGAATCTGTTTATAGTAGTACGTACAAGACTAGTAGATCAGATAATTTATTTTGAATTCGAGCAGACTGGTTTATCAAGCCTGATCGGAGCTGTATGCTTTTTCCTATAAAGATTTTAGATAGCAAACAATCTTATTCTATATACAGAATCTCTATACAGTGATTGAGATCTGGACCCGCATCACCTATCTATTGTTTAATTGATTTTAAATAACTAAATATTAAAATAATTTTAATTTACAATCAATTAAATAGTATACAGTGAATAAGGATTGTTTGTTCGATTCGTTTGTTTTTAATTACATTGTAGAAAATAGAGGACAAAATTCCGCGACCTGGACTCGAACGAGGGACCACCACTATCGCTGTCAATGCTCTAACTAATTTAAATATCGCGGCTGCGATAGTCGTGGACCCCGATTCGAATCCAGGTCACAGAATTTTCCTTTCCTTTTCTACACCGCCATTAGTAAATCGTTGAAGTATTTTCTTTAATTTGTTAATTTCTTCTTTAAATCTATTCTTCGTCTGTTCGACGTCAAAAGATCATCTCAAGGCGTTTGAGTATGAATTCACAAATATTTTCTGCATCAACATCCTCAAAGCCCAATTTTTCTCCGATATGAACTGTATCTTCAAACTACCCAAATTGTTTACTGGATTTTCGGAGCTACTGCTTTCGCCAACAAAGACCGCATTGGTATCTCACTAAAGCCTAGCCCTTCCCCTCTTACTTTACTCTCGCCCTTTCCCTCTTTATGTCTTTTAATTATGTCAAATAAGTGTCTAAAGTAATCACGCCTTTGAAATCGAATTAAAGAAAAATTTTTACCGCATGATTAAAGAAATGGTCGCAATTAATTAAATCATATTAGACAAAACTGCATAAATCAAGGGATATCTGTATAATACACGAGTCGTTGTAACTTAACTGGAGCTTAACATACAAGGGGAATGTTGGTTTCATATTATTTTTAATTAAATATTACTTTTTTGAATTTACATTAAATAAATTGCCCCCCCCGTCCCCGGGTTTTGGGGCCCTACTAAAATTTCATTTTGGATGTGCTACTGATCAACAGTAATGAACAAATAATAAACATAATTACATAAATGAATTTGGAAGACGTCCCACTTTTTTAAATAAGTTATTAAGTGAACAAATAAATAAATAAACAAGTGAATAAAAGACTGACCCAATACCGATAGGTAATCTGATTCTGTACATTTTTGTTATACGCTTTTCAATTTTAGCCTTCGCATCCTAATAACTTATAACTTAAATAAATATAAGTTAATAAATATGCCATCCAGAAGTTAATCCTGGATGCTTAAAAATGAGATCTCTTCTTATCCCGGTTAAATCTGAATCACTCACATTGGAGGATCCGAATATTAAACCATGGAATGCTCGGAGCTTCCTCTGCCTTATTCTGTGCAATGCGAGTATCTCCAACCCCAAGTATCTTTGTCCAAGGATTAAGACTCAAATAATTGAATGAAAACACAATTAAAAATTTTTGACTCGGAAGCAGCTGACCAATTTTGCCCATCAAGTAACTCGTCGAAAACAGAAATCGGGGATGTCGGAAACAGAAATCGGATGTTAGAATCCTAATGAACAGGTGGGCGCACATTGTAAAAACATAATTACCTATCGGCATTAATAAATAGGTAAATAAACTATAGATACTTACGGAATGTGGGACGCTGGTGCTAGATGAAGTCACTGCAACCGTAGGATGACGGCATGAAATATGCTTTTTGAGATTGGAAGTGCTTGTTTTATACGATAGTCTAGCTTGGCACATATAGCATTTAGCATACGTTGCATCTTCTTCTATAAAAAACTGCCACAGTTCGCTGGTTTTTTTCCTCTTATTGAGAGACATTATGCTACTGCCAAGCTGAACGACTGAGATTTTATATGTGCTGTTGTAAGTTCTGTTTGAGAATGGAATATGCAAAGGGTACAGGATATTGCTTGTAAGTAGTAAGCAATATCCTGTCCACGGGAAATTGACAGAGGTAAAGACGACAGGGTGTCTTCCAGCTGTTGTCCCTCTAGAGATGGTCGGGGTGGGAGGAAGAATTTTCTGTGACCGCCCGGATATCATCATCTTCGATGTTGAGATCAGTCTACTTCTTTGATCCTTGCGACAAGAACTCTTGCCGTTTCAGTGTTCTATTTTTATTTTATTTTTATTAAATTGTTGTTAATTTTCTGATAATAAATGTCTGTCTGTCCGTGTAACTCATAAACACACAAGCGATTAACGACCGAATCTTGTCATTGTAACATAGGAAAAACTGAAGGAAAATTTCCGCGACCTGGACCCGAACCAGTGACCACAATTTTCTATTTATTTTATAAAAATTATATATTGTCTTCATTGAGTAAAAGTTCAAAGTAGCGTTCCCTAACTTTCCTGAACTATTTTGGCCAGCCGATCTATACTTATTATTCTACATTAAACATATAGAAGGCTGCAGTATAACTTTGTCAAAGTCAAATAGAAGGCCGTGTTCGTAAATTGAGCGCTCAGTGAGTGCTCAGAGGACGCTCGCTCCAAATGCGTTCGCAAATTCCCCACCTCCAATACCCCTCCGTGGGCACTACCTTGACGTGGTGGAGGGGCTTGAGTGCC
>JAHWFO010048570.1:0-10443 GCA_023313115.1 Rhysida immarginata | reverse complement strand
CCCCCCCCCCCGGCTTTCCGGGGGAGGTTTTGTGCTCCCCCTCCAGTATCTTTTTCTTTAATTTGGTGGCCATGGATAGAATGGTCATGGTAATGGCTGATGCGGTTTTCCCTGTCGGCGAATTTATGAAAGTGATTTATGCGAAGACAGGGATTCCTCCAGTGCTCGCATTGGAGGAGCCTGCGTTTCAGGTCCTACAGAGGCTGTCTAATAATGAATGGCAATTGCTCTGTCGCCATAGACGTGGAAAGCGTTAAAGTGGGCAACACCACCGCCCACTTTTGTAACGCTGATCCTGGCCATCTGAACATCTTGGTCAGGGGGATATCGCCGCTGCTGTCAACAGCGTATGTCAGGAAATTTATGTCAGGATACGGTGAAGTGCTTGACATTTCCCGTCCTGTGTATCCGGATGCGCCGCGCCTCCAGACGGGCGACGTCATTTTTGACATGCGCCTTGAATTCGACATTCCGGACTCCCTTGTATTACATGGAAAGCCAGTTTTCGTGTCATACAAAGGTCAACGACAGTGCTGCTGGTATTGTAAAAAGCCAACGCACGAGAGGAAGGACTGCCCTCTCCTGAAAAAGTGCGACTTCTGTTCTAAGGTCGTGGGCAAGTACCATTGTTGCCCTGAAAGGCCTTGGAACGAGCCAGCAGTACCCTCGCCTCCGAGTCAGCAGCAGCCGAAGATGACGACGAAAGATCGTGGGGAACCTTCAGATTTGCTGTGTTATGCTGACGAGTTCTGTGATCCGGGGCTATTCCTTTGCGCAGGATGACGGATAATCTATTGACCATCAAGTGTGTGCTGGAGGAGGCCCGTGCTCGAGAGCAAACACTTGCCATCTTGAGTTTGGACCAGGAAAAGGCCTTCGACAAAGTGAACCATCAATTCCTGTATCAAGTACTGCGTCAGCTTCGTCTTCAGTCCTTCGAGACCATCATCTTAGCACTGTATGCGTCGGCTACATCTTGTATGGCGGTCAATGGCTTCATCTCTGAAGCCTTTTCGCTAACCAAAGGGGTCAGATAGGGGTGTCATCTATCGCCACTTCTGTACGTCCTTTATTTGGAGCCATTGTTGCAACACCTTAATCGCCACGCAGATATCCGGTCATACGAACTGCCTGCTGCGTCTGTTAACATCAAGACGCTGGCTTACGCCGATGACATCGTACTTTTTTCATCTGATGCATATTCACTGGGCATTTACAAGGAAGACTTTGACTGTTTTAGCCTTTCCATGGGAAGCACCATCAACCTCGGCAAGTCGAAGGGCATCGCTATAGGGAATTGGTCCTCGGATCAACTTAATGCCTTGCCAATTTCCTGGTGTGGCCACGCATCTGTGCTGGGATATGTATTAACGTTTTTACCATCCATGGACTTAGATCATTGGCAACAGATAATAAGGAAATGCGAAGCCCGTCTTAACAAAAATTTTCGTTTCGACACGTCGATGTTTGTTAAGGTGAGATTCATTAAGACCCACATTCTCCCTATGTTGACGTCCAAATGCCTATTTACTCTGCCGTCGCAAAGAGACTTGAAGAGAATAAGGAGGGCGATTGTTGACTGTGTGTGGGGGTTTACGGGCTGGCGTCACCCACTTAAGGCAGATTTCTTGTTTATCCCCTTCGTGAGGGGTGGGTTGGATCTGCCGGATCTTTGCCAGTATCTCACCGCAGCCAGAATGGACGCCCTGATTCGGGTTTTTTTGTTTCCATCTTCGTTGTGGGCGTTCTTTGTTTTTATGCATCTCCGGTTCTTCTTTAGAGTAAATAGGCTATCTATGCCTTCTACGTTGCCAGTGATTGTTGACTTTCATCTCCCAGACTTTTTTACATTAAATTTCTCATGGACTTGAAATCCTTTTTACCTGAACTGCGACAATTGGATCCACAAGAGTGGGGGCATCTTCGTCTCTCCTGTTTTTTCAGAGATTCGATCAGGGGGAGGCTGCGGATGTCTTCCGCCTTTTCCCAGCTACCCATGGATAGCAATTTTGAAGAACATGAAAGATCTGGCGTATGAGAGAACTGTGTTCAACTACCAATAGCGGCTGTTGCACCATGGGTTTTACACTCTCCAGCGCCTCCATATTTGGAGAGTGGTTAGATCTGCGGATTGCCGTTCTTGTGGATCCACAGAGACAATTCCACATGTATTTTTATAGGCTTTTAATTAACTTGGCATCTCTGTTTGTTTGGGTCAAATCTTGTAATCAATATTAAACCAACTTCCCGAGAAGCTAGAGAGCTGAAACTTGGTACACATGCGCAGGACCGATGACAATGCATGTTAAAAATTTTTCTTTTCAAATCGGTTCACTGTTTCGTGTTCTAATGGTATTAATTCATTACTACGTACTGTCCAATTGCCACAACAAAGAATTTGTTATGACGAGGGTTAAATGTATCCGTTGTTTATTGTTACAAAATTATGCTATATTTTTGATGAGATATTATAATAATAATTAAACATGATAAAAGCGTGGTTTTTTTAAAAAAAAACCCTTTTTACATAACTTATTTGAATGCCCGTTTGCCCAGACCATGTGGAGCCGTTTAATGCGCCATTTTGGTATGAACAGAATGACATACTAGTTCGTGCGGTTCTTAGTAGATGATTCTACTAAAGATGCACTGAAAAAGGACCTGGTTTCCATCGCCTTTCTCGTCAAAGAGTTATGGCTAGCTCGATGGGAGAGAGCAACAGGAGGAAATCCATCTGCAGTAGGAGTTTGCAAGAGAGGTGCAAGTCATCTGCGCTCCTTCCTGCTCCTGGAACGGTATCGTCCTTAAGAAGCGCTATTCAGCATCTAAGCGGCTAATGTTCACCTCTTTACGTTTCCTCTAGTCTTCTGATGTCGTGCAGATGGGTAAACAGGATTGGCTATGTGACGTTTAAATAAGTAATGCAGCCCGATTGGGCTGCTCGACTACTTATGGCATGAACGTCGGACGCCCCGTTTCAAGATTCAGGTTATAGGGTGTCCGCTGGAGAATCAAAATCTAGCTCCAGCTCCAACAGCTGAGACCAGTGGACCACCAAGCTGACCAGGATGGACCGCACTTCCCAGGGAACGGACGAGCTCGACGGGCACAGAGAAGTAAACTAGACTTTAAGAAATTAATTAATAATTCCTCTTATAATTCTCCCGAAGTTAATGTGGCGACGAACCGAGCGAGAAGCGAGGGTAGCCATCAGAGAGAAAGTGCCCACAGCCGAAGGCGTCAAGAGCCGTTCAGACTGTCCCGTTGCCCGCAGCAAAGAAGGACTTTTTCATTCACGAATACTGCGAGGTACGACAATCGGAGAAAGCAAGGTACGCCGAGAAAGCTCCATTGTAGCCGACACTTCAGGCCCTCCAATCTCGCCAGCCTTCTTGCATCCACGATAGACACTGAGGACGACACAATTACTGCCCAGATAGAAGTAGCGACAGCCGAGCTTCATCGACACAAGAACGACAGGCCCGGACATCTTCGTGAGTCGACAAGCCTATGCCGAAGAGACGAGCAGCCCAGCAGGACCTTGGACCCCGATTCCCACGCCTATTAAAACTTTCCCGTCGTATTCCCATTCACCGATCTAGCCGGTATTCTCGCGGGGTACACTGCTGAATGTCCGCGCTTGGACACGGGATCGTCTACTACAGGTAGTTAATAAGTATTAAACATTTAGGAGATAGGAACTTTGTCCTCATTTAATCTCGGTACATGTTAGATAATTTAAGGATCAAAAACTCTAACATCTGGTTCTATTTATCACAGTGCCCCTTCTACGGTCGACAAACCTTTATAGGTCGCCGCCCTCTGAGTTAGCGGTACCAAAACTTATCCCAGTCGTTGCCAAATACTTACCTTGTGACCAGGATCGAGGTGACGAGATCAGCGAAGGTCAGATCGAAGCTAGGATGAGCATCGACTGTCTTGGGGATAGCAAGTTGGAAGTCGACCAAGAAGACCCACCAATTACAAGCCCAGCTGAAGAACTGGACTGATTCTTTATGGACTTAAACTGTTTATTGACATTCTACTTTTAAATGTTAAAACTACATTTAATTTATTTAAAAATATATTAATAAATAATATTTTGACTCCTCCTGTTCAACTCTGTTTGTTGCTAAGATAAAAGCACGACACAAATGTAGCAGACAAACGTTTCGCCTGTGAGAGCATCCTGATCTAGAGCTTAATGCTTAAATGTTTAAAAAACTAAAAGGATATAGGCTAGCTCCAATTTTGGCTTATTACTAAGTATGTGTGAACATTTGTTTTTTGTTTTATTTATAAACGTTAGTAGTATGCAAATAGCTGATAAATCATTCAACATACTTATAGTTAGGCCTACTTCACTGGACCTAATACTTCGATGTTTATTCAGTTTTAATTTAACTACAATATGTTTTAAGTGAATGCGATTGTAGTTTCTTTATTCTGGATCTTCTAAAATGTTATTCGAACTTTTAGAATGAACAATTCATTTAATTAAACGATTTTCGTCAAATGTAAGTGTCACTATCGCTTGAACATGATATAGGCATGAAGGATCGCTTATAAACGTCGTCAGTGAATTAGATAAACAGAAACAAAATAAATTTGTATGCCTACTTGAAGAATTTATTGGCAATCCATACTACATTTACACTGTGTTGTGAAAGAAATATATTTTAAATGGTTCATGCTGATTTCCATCCGCACGTAAGCTCAGCATAAAGATCAAATAGCGCCTGCATCGTCTGCATCCTTTCCCTCCTTTGATCACATTACCATTCCCATCATGCTCGAGCTGTCCGGGCCTTGTTATCTAGGAGGCCTTGGTCGAACCCGCGTCCTCGGGCATCTGAGGCGATCACATAACCACTGAGCCACCGAGGCCAATCAAATGCTGCTGAAGGGAGAAATCGACATTCTTCTTGAAATCCCGTTGGTAGTCGTTGTCACGTGATCTGTTTCCTCCGGGTCGTATTCGCTTATCGCATCTGTATTTTCTTTAACCCTCCGTCGGGCGCAACTGATCTAATAGGCACAGCTCGCTTATTATAGATCGCCTTCGCCCTCCTAGATTCCAGAAACACTTGAAACTTTGAATAGCTGTCTCTTATTTAGTGACATTTTCATTCATATCCGTCAGTTCATATCAACAATTTTTGAGTGAGGATAGTGATAAAAGTGTTCTGTCAGGCGCATTGCAACTAATTTTGCAAAGTTTCTGAGGCTTGTATTTTTTCAAAATTGATTCACTAAATTGAATTATTTTATTCATTTAACCAAGTTCTACTGTATTTTACATCTTTTTTTAACCTTCTATCAGGCGCAATGAGCCTATCAGGCACACTGTCCCTCTCAATTATACTGCTCTTGTAAATTTTGTGAATTTGTCATTTTTTTATAACTCTTACGTTTTAAATTAACAGAAAACTCTTAAAAAACGTTTTTCTTTAATGGAAGGATGATTTTAAAAAATAAAAAAGGGGTTTTATGGTTACAAACAGATCTTTAATGGAATGTGCCTAACACGTTCATTGCGCCTGAAGATGTGACAAACAGTATTGCGCCTGACGGAAGGTTAAAGCACTTATCCAGAAAGACGACGACCTAGGTCGGTGAATCGACTGTTGGGTGGCTATTGCGAAAAATCGAGAACGAAAAAAAACATAATTATTGGCAAAGTCAGTCGACCATAATAAGAATTTGATAATTAACAAGAAACCAAGTTCAATGAGCAATCCATAAAAGGAATATCACGCGCCGAGACACAATTGGCCGTGCGCGGCAACTGGCTTGACCACCCGGTGAGAATACCGGCAAGATTTGCCTTGAAGCTTTCCAAGCCGCGTATCCCCTTTCCCAACAAGAGGGAATTTTTGACAGAGGATCCGTTCCGCTGGATATCTTTGCTGGCAGGGGCTGGGTCAGCTGAAATCCTTGGAGACGTCTGGATCACTTTTGTAGGACTGACTCTCGCTTCCTCTAGGGGCGACGTCATTTCCTCGAAACCTTTCGTAAGTGAAGCCGAAGGAAGACTCAGATAGAGAAAAGTCATTTGGATTATTGGCTTAATATCCGGAGAAGCAATTTCACTATTCACAAAAGTACGGGCAAGATAATGCCTCCTTGGCTTAACTCTGAACTAGCTTGGGAGCGATTGATTACTTTAGAAGGGCTCTTAATCTGAGAGCAATTACCGGGCTTACGTGCACATGGAAACTTCAAAGCGTCGAAGTGAGGAAATCTCGAACGGCTGCAATTCCTTCGCTGTCCCCTTGATATCAGAAATTTACTTCTGCTTAATCTCGATTCTCGTCTAATCTCGACGGGAATAGTCTAACAAATTGCAGCGCAGTTCAATAAGGGAGCATCCCAACCCATTTCGGAGCACACGGTGCGGCGCACCTTCCACCGAGCTGGGCTTAACAACAGGCGGCCTGTACGGGTATCGTCGCTGTCACCGCAAAATAGGAAAGCGCGCCTGCTATGGGCACACAGGCATCGCCACTGGACACTGGATGAGTGGAAGAAGGTCGTCTGGTCCGACGAATCGCGGTTCCTACTTCATCATGCGGACGGCAGACTGCGCATCTGGCGCAAAAAGCACGAGGCCATAGACCCATCCTGATAGCAGACAACCGTACAGACGGGTGGAGGAGGAGTGCTGGTCTGGGGTGTCTTCTGCAGGGACACACTGCGTCCTCTGATATTCGTAGACAGATCCCTGAATGCGACACACTACCTGAACATTGTTGCCGATCAAGTGCACCCGTTCATGATGACTGTGTTCCCTGGTGGTGACGGACAGTTTCAGCAGACAATGCTCCCTGTCACCGTGCTCGAATGGTCTTGGACTGTTCGAGGAATATGACGCGGACTTCCACCTGCTTCAGTGGCAAGCTCGGTCGCCCGATCTCAACCCGATCGAGCATTTATGGAAGGAAGTGGAGAGAACCATCCGACGCCTTCCCACACTACCGTCCAACCTGCAAAAATTACGGAACGCTGTGATGTCAGCCTGGGCTGCTATTTCTCCGCAACGGTTTCAACACCTTTTTGATTTCATACCAGCACGTATTCAGGCAGTTCTCGCCGCTAAAGGAGGCGTAACACGCTATTAGTGGGGTGTCTCTAATATATTGGTCATTCAGTGTATATCAATTTGGGGTGAAACTGAGAGATTCAGCTTCGGATGGTTCTCTTGTTAGTGAAACTTTAAAATTCATTAAAAATTAGAAGCATTCTCTCGTATACATGGATGTAAAGCTTTGTCATATGACAACTAACATGAAAGAACAATGAAGGTCCAATTTTTAAAATTTTGAAATACGCTCAATTCTTGTTTCAAAAAAGCAGGGTTTTTAATCTATATTACTTTGCATATTACCCTTGACGCCAGATCTTGATGGGTTTTTGATCATTTTGGTGTATTGACTTGTATGAGAAGGCCATTAGAACGTAAATCCTGAATGCGAGCGTTTTAACCAAAAATGGACTTTGATTGTTCTTTCATCTACGTCGTCATATGCAAGCGGCTGTTTCACATATGATGGATATTAATATTAGGATAAAGATATATGTCATTTTATCAGCATATTGATGGTCGATTTTTTCCTATATGCATGAAATTAAAATAAATTGTGTGCTTAAAAATAAATCTGAAGTCACGCTTTGGTGTATGTGGAACTTGCGTATGACTGGGAATCATGCATGTTTTATGTACGAGGATGGGCTGAAAAGTAATGCCTCCATGGCTGTAAATTTTTTATTTTTTAACCGATTTTCAAAATTCTTTTTGTATCTAATACTCACATTTCTCCTCTATGTAATGTACTATTCACTTTTCGACATAGTCCCCATCCCTTTCCACGCATTGTACCAACGCGTGACTAGTCGGGTAAACCCGTCGGAGAGGAATTCCGGGGTTGTTGTCGACACCAAGAAGAAACGGCAGATTTCACCTCGTCGTCAGAAAGCAACTCATGCCCCTTAAGGTGCTCTTTCCTCTTTAGGAAGTGGTGAAAGTCGCAAGGTGCAAAGTATTTCATTTTTGAACTGCAGTTTTTCATTTTGAACTGTAGGCGCTGCAACCCCCTCTGATGTGTGGCGATCGTGTGCGGACGGGCGTTATCGTGCTGCAGAAGAGGATCCAAAGCTGCCATTCAATCCTCGTGTCGGCGACAACCCCGGAATTCATCTCCGACGGGTTCACCCGACTAGTCACGCGTTGGTACAATGCGTGGAAAGGGATGGGGACTATGTCGAAAAGTGAATAGTGCATTACATAGAGGAGAAATGTGAGTATCAGATACAAAAAGAATTTTGAAAATCGGTTAAAAAATAAAAAAGTTACAGCCATGGAGGCATTACATTTCAGCCCACCCTCGTATGAGCAAACTTTGATGTTTAAAAAAGCTGTTGATTGAAATAAGAGAATCATCCGAAAAATGGTTATCAGTTTGTGCATCTCACTCGCGCAAATTCAAGATGAGAATTTGCTAACTTTTATAGAATCTGTTCAAACAGCCAAGCATAAGGCATCTAATTGGTTGCTGAATAACGGCGACTGCCTTATACCAGTAGCCGATTGGATGTCCTTATTTTCTTATTGTTACCGCTATTATGTATAGCAGCCTTGTTATTAGTTACTATCAGTTTTTTTCTGATTGGTTAACCGCTGCTACATATAGCGGTCTTGTGATTTTTACCTTTTGTTTCTCACTGATGAAGGAGACAGAGAGCGTCGAAATATACATATAAGTTTTTATTTTATAAAATTCATTTATGTGGAATAGTGGTTTCTTTTCTTCCTTTCTTGTTAACCTAGTGTCCACAGTTTTGATTATTTATATATTTTATTTTATCCAAAAATAATGTAAGGATATATATATTTGGAACCATTAATCAAATTTTCATTTATTCTCATTTTATAACTGAACGTCTCATGAATACGCCTCGTTGTAGTGTACTGATGGGGTCGAATTTTAATGCAGGAAGGAAGTAAAGATTAGGATGAAAATCATTATGAAATCTGTTGTATCCATTAATTCATCAAACAAGATTGGCGTCCTCTGATCCCTAGTGGCTTCCGTGATTTATAAAGTGAAGGAAAAGGCTTTGTGAGCGAAGAAGAGCTGAAAGATGCAGTAATAAGTATCTATTGGATTGACGGCGGAGGTATATGGCCATAGAAACAAAAAACTAGTCACACGTTAAGCTTAGTATCTACAATCACGTCCAAAAGTTAAGCACGGTAAAAAAACTGGATTTTACACTCAACATTTTTCTTTATTTTTACATGAATACACACAGCAACATCTTGTGATGCAATTTGTATCATGTGAACATGAGTAAGCCCAAAGTGTTTATTAATGACAAAGAACAGAGATCATAAAAGATACTTATCATAATGACCCATCCTGGAATGAACCTAAATAGTACAAAATTAATGTTTGCTTAATTTCTAATAAGGGATATACCCTCCTCTAGCCTGGATGCAACTCATAGTCGATTCATGTAATCAAGTGCTGCTGGTGATTGGCTTGATTGGCGTTAACGTCCTTTTCAACTGCTATGGTCATTTCAGTACAGTGTTTTAGGGGCCGCAAATTTTTGCCTCGCAAGGGTTCTTTAACGTGCAAACGGCTACACGGGACCAACGGCTTTACTTCCTTTTCGAGGGAATTGCGTGATCTCAGGATTTTCCCCTTAAAAAATCCTCGTCGCCCTCGGCCGGCGTCGAACCAAGGCCTCATATATAACAAGGCCCGGACACTATGAGCTGATGACGTCACAAAGGAGGGAAGGAGGGCAGCGAGAAAACAATACAAGGAGGAAAAAGAGCTCGTTAGCAAATTAAACGAAAACGTCGATAGACATTTTTGAGTTTTTAAATAGTTTTAAAAATATTGTAGGTTTTAAATAATATTTAAATTATTACTTTTTATAAATATATGTTTGATTTCTAGTCGTTTTTAATTCTAGTTCAAGCATTAAGCAGTACAAATTATCAGATCATCGGGATGATTTGAAGATAGCCAGCAAAAAAGAAGGCCTTGGTCAGTCGTCAAGAAAAGGCAAGGCCGTCGAATGAGAAGACAGGGCCTTCTTACAAGAAGAAACCCATCTGCCCAGAGAATGGAATCGTCAGGGGAAGAGAAGACGGAAAGAAGAAAGGTGATTGGCGGCGGGACTGCGCAAAATCGGGGCAGAATCCTCCAGTGGAGAATAAAAGGAGGATGCGAAGGAAAGAAAATCAGTGAGTTGGAGATCGTCGTCGGATGCAGCAGCTGAGACCAGTGGACTGATCTAGAAGAGTTCCAGACAGTAGGTGCAGGTATCGCCGAGGCATCGCCTGAGATTTTGTAACCAGCTTGGGGCTTTAGACAAGTAAGGGAGCCGTTGAACTTAGGGTTTTGTAAACTTTATTCCACCCCCCCCCCC
>JAHWFO010048558.1:824322-845231 GCA_023313115.1 Rhysida immarginata | reverse complement strand
ATTTTAGTGATATCACTACTTACATTTTGCGGTAAGTTTTTTAAGGCATTGTTATTAATAGTGTCTTTACCTGGTGCCTTCTTTTTCTTGAGTTTCTTAAAGCAATTTTGAATCTCAGCTACCTGTATTTTATGTTTGGCCACATGATGGCTACTCTTGTAATACTTTGTTATGCTGCTTTCTACCATTTTGGATATTTCTAGTCCTTCTGGACGATCATCCTTTGCAGTCACAAACTGTTGTTTAAGTGAATCAGCAATAAGCCGTGTTTTGTCTTGGTCATTAGTTATGAAATGTCCATTAGTGTCTAAAAGCGATGGAATGTTCATGGCCTTTTTGTTTTGTAAGGCTCGAATCATGCACCATATAGAATTGTCCTGGGTTGACAAACTCTTCACCTTCTCATTCCATCTATCGTTACGAAGTTTATTTACTTTCTCATGTACTCTTCTCGTAAGTCGGTTATATTTGGTTTTAAGCCAAGGATCTCGTGTTCGATGCCATTGCCTCCTTACTCTGTTTCTTTGATCTATTAGATACTTGATTGCCGGAGTAAGATCGAGATGATCAGGCCGTTTCACGTCTACTGGAGAAGCACAAGCATTGATGGCTTCAGTAATACGTGTATGAACCTTTCAACATTTACGTCAATCTCCTCCGTGCTATGCACATCATTGAGTAGATTGCTGTCATTTTTGAGAAGATCTCTGAAAAGTTTCCAATCTTGTTTAAGCCCCATTTGTTCTCTGCAGTCAATATTGAGATTTTCAAAATTCAGTGCGACCGGTTTATGATCTGAAGATAAATCATCAACAGTAAAAATATCGAATGGCTTATAGAAGCCTTTCAGCAAAACAATATCAAGGACATCACTTGTAGGTGAATGATCACAGTAATACGTGTCATTTACAGGACCTATCGCAATGATATCAGTTTTGCTCTGTATATATCTAGATAATATGACACCGTTCTGATTATGACGTTTGGAGTTCCACTGCGAGTGCTTAGCATTCAAATCTCCCGCCATTACCACTGGGATACTCCCAGAGAATAGTTCATCGAGCTCGTCAACATCGATCTTATGCTTGGGAGAGTTGTAAAGAGCCAGGAATTTAACATCGCCAACAATAGTATCCGTGATAATAACAGAAGCCACCTCCATTCCTGTATACATTCGTATGAGGTCTTCCCGATGCCGAATGCCTTTTTTAACGATAATTGCTGCACCTCCAGATGAGCTTTTGACACTGGGAGTAATAATTCTATCTTTGCGATAGACACAGTAGCCCGGGATTCTGAAGTCCTGGCCCGGCTTTAGATGTGTCTCACAAACAAATACAACGTCTATATCCCATTTAATTAAATAGTTATGAAACTCAATACGCCTCCGGGGAATTCCCCTGGCGTTCCATATGACGCAACGAAGCTTTCCTCTGTTAATAATAGTATAGCGTCGGTCAGCCATAATCTTAGTGTTTGCTCGTAAAAATTCCACTCATTTGTGGATATTTTTTGCCTAATTCATTATACAAATGGCATATACTGCCTAGTTGTTTGCACATGTCTTGAATGTCATTTATGTTAAATCTTTTATCCGTTTTCAAGACTATTGAGGCATAGGATGTCTCCGGAGTAACTTTAGTTGGGACTCGTTTGACTTGCGGATATTTTGGGCATTTTGTATAACTGGATGTGTGCTGCCCATCGCATCTTATACACTTTGGAGGATCTTGTCCTTTAATATTTGGGCAGTCTTGTGACTGGTGGTCTTTAGCACATTTGTTACAACGAGGGGCTTCAGTACACCCTAGAGATATATGACCAAATCGTAAGCAATTAAAGCATTGTAATGGTCTCTTATTTCCACGGAACATTTCGATGGTTACAGCTAAGGGTCCTATGCGAGTAACATTTCTTAGAGTCTTGTTGTGCTCTGTGTTCGCTAACAGAACCAGAATCATGGGCATATCTATGGATCCTTTAGATTTTTTAAGTCTGATCACTTTCTCTGGAAAATAATTGACACGAAAATGATTTACAGACAATCGACAATCGAACAGTGAAGTGTACATTTGTTAGGATGGGACGAAAGCAGCGCTTTCACAAAGCTCATCCAACCAGAATAAACTCCAAATGAAATACACTGAGGTAGTCAAGAAGCCTAACCAACCCAAGCGGTCTTCCATATTATACAAAAAAGAAAATAAGATTGACGATTGTCAGAAACAAAAAAAAAAAAACACAAACAAAATAAAAAAAAATAAAAAAAATACAAGTAGAAATAAGATTATCATAACTTCCAGTAGTCTGGGAAAGAGACGTTGCTAATATCTTCAAAATTGATGTCAAGAACGTGCCTCGTTTTACGATACTTCGTCTGCCAGTTCATATTCATTGAGTTCTTCAGTATCCCTTTCACAAGCTTATTGTCTTGAGTCTTCATCTTCTGTATCATCATCAAAAGGAGATCCTGTATAAACTTTCCGATATGGGCCATGTTTAAATCCAAGTGGATGGATTGGTTTTTCACCGTCCTTCTGTTCAGCTGGGCAATGGTCCTCAGGGTAACATTCTGGAATGACTGTAGTTCACTCCATCTGGTTTTACAGATAGTCGCCCACGCAGGCATGCCGTAGAGGAGTATGGTCCGGATAATCGATTTATACAGAAGTAGCTTGTTGTCAATGCTGAGGGCGCTGTTGCGACCCATGAGAGCTATGATACTGTACTTAGCCCTCTTCGCTTTATTCAGAGCATAGGACATATGCTGGTTCCATGAGAGTCTTGAGTCAATGACAACTCCCAGATACTTGTAGTTGTCCACCCAGTACAGTTTCTTATTGAACAGAACAAGAGAATCTGGGGGATGCTTCAGCTTCCTATTGAGGTACAAAGCCTTGCACTTTCCGGCGTTAAGGTTCAACTTCCAGCAGTTAAACCAGTCTTCGAACTGCTTCAACCCGCACTGCAGCCGAGTGATAACGTGAGCCGGCTGGTGTGCCCATGTCATAATGGCAGTGTCATCCGCATAAAAATACAGATTACAATTATCGGGTTTCGGGAAATCATGTACAAAGTAATTAAATAGCACAGGCCCGAGGACAGAACCCTGAGGGACACCGGCCTTTACAACACGGGGTGTGGAAAGATTTTCTCCAACTTTGGCTTGATAGGATCTGCCGTCAAGAAAGGATTTCACCATCAAAATCAAATAAGCAGGGAACCCGTCTCTGATCATTTTGTAGACAGGGCTCTCATGCCACACTTGGTCAAAAGCTTTACTGACATCGAGAAATTCCACCCCACAGTACCTGGATAGGTTCAGGGGGGTGCTCAGGTTTTCAACGAGCCTCCATATCTGCATCGGACAAGAGTGGGCAGCACGAAAGCCAAACTGCTCTTCCCGAAAAAGGTCATTTGCTAGACAGTGATCTTGGAATCTGACGAGGATCGTTCTCTCCAACAACTTGGACATCGTGGGTAGCAGGCTAATGGGTCGGTAACTCGCCGGAATTGCAGGATTTTGCCCCTGCTTGGGGATACTCAACACAATAGATTTCTTCCAAGCCACAGGGAAATAAGAAAATTTCCAGCAGTAGCTAATGATATTGGTGAGAAAGTCAATAAAGTTCTTTGGGAGATTCATAAGGGCGTTATTACTCACCTTGTCTTTTCCAGGAGCCTTCTTGTTTTTCAGTTTACTTACGATGTTGGCAACCTCTCCAGCCTCGATGTTGTACTTTGTTAAATGCTGCGGGATTTCATCAAAGTTGACAATACCTTCTTCCACACGCTGAGACATGATTTGGCTCTCGGGCTGATCATTGGTAGAAGTAAAAAACTGCATTTCCAGTGAATCTGCAATGACTTGGGCCTTGTCCTGATCAGTTTGGACATAGTCACCTTGTGGAGTACGTAGTGGAGGAAGCGTATCATTCTTCCTCTTCTGTAAAGCTCTGACCATACTCCAAATGGAATTGTCGCGAGCCGACAAGCTTTTGAGTTTTTCATTCCATCTAGCGTCGCGAAGCTCTTTTATATCCTCTTGGACTCTTTGCACTAGCCTGTTATACTTGGTTTTGAGCCAGGGTTCATGATAGCGTTGCCATAGTCTACGAGTCCTGTTTCTTTCAGAAATTAGGCGTTGGATTCCAGGAGTAAGTTGGATTCGATGAGGAGGTTTATTCTCTGATGGATACTTACTAGCTTCTATGGCACTGTTAATACATCTGGTGATGTTTTGAACACGTTGATTGATGTCCTCTGTACAGTAAGCAACGTCGGGATGGCAGCCATATTCCTTAAGAATATCTTTGTAGAGCTTCCAGTCTTGATGATGTATTAGTTCCTCTCGGAAATTTATGTCGACATTGTCAAAGTTCAACGCCACAGGCTTGTGGTCAGAAGAAAGGTCATCAATCGTGAAGATATTGTACGGTTTGAAGAAACCCTTCAAGAGCGAGATGTCCAAAACGTCACTACTAGGGGAGTGGTCGCAGTAGTAGGTGTCCTCCACAGGTCCAGCAGCGATGATATCATCTCTACCTTGTATGTACCTATAGAGAATCATGCCGTTGTAATTCTGCGTTCTGGAGTTCCAGCTTGGGTGTTTGGCATTTAGGTCACCAGCTAGGACGACTGGAGTGTCACCACTGAAGAGTTCATCAAGCTCACTAATGTCAAGATAATGTTTACGTGAATTGTAGAGCACCACGAACTTCACTTCACCACAGGAGACGTCATTGATAATGATGGAGGCCGATTCCATACCTGCATAACACTTGGAGACTAATTCTTGGTGTTGAATTCCCTTCTTAATGATGACCGCAGCATCCCCAGAAGCACATCTTGCAGTATTTGAAGCCATTCGATCCTTACGGTACACACAATAGCCAGGTAGCTTGAAGTCTTGGCTTGGTTTGAGATGAGTTTCACAAAGGAAAGCAACGTCGATGTCTTGCTTTAACAAAAAATTTTGAAACTCGATACGCTTTCGGGACATGCCCCTAGCGTTCCATATCACGCACCGAAGTTCACCTTTGTTGATTACAGTATAACGTTGTGCAGCCATACTAAAATTAGTTGGTCGTAAGGAGCCCACTCAACTGTGGGTAACTTTGGCCTAGATTAGAAAACAGATGACAGATACGTCCTAATTGCTTATACATACCTGGTAGGTCGTTGATGTTGAGGCCTTTATCTTCCGGCGTAGACACAGCAGCAGCATAGGATTTGCCTACTGACACTTTAGAACTAGGCATCCTTTGAACCTGGGGGTATTTTGGACATTTCGTGTAACTTGAAGTGTGCTGCCCCCCCCCCCCATTCACTTTGAGGGGGTCTTGTCCTTTGATCCTGGGGCAATCTCTTGACTGGTGCACCTCATCACATTTATTACAACGAGGATCTTCCGTGCAGCCCATGGATACGTGTCCGAAGCGCAGGCAGTTGTAGCACTGTAGTGGCTTCTTGTTCCCTCGAAAGGCCTCCACTGATACTGCAAGCGGCCCAATACGTGTTATGTTTTTCAATGACTGGTTGTGTTCGGAGTTCGGGAGTAAAACCAAAACCATCGGCATATCAATGGATCCTTTGGCTTTCCTCAAGCGAATTAATTTTTCCGGGAAGTAGTTGGCTCTTTTTAGGTCTTCTTGGAAGTCATCGAGGTCATACGTAATATCCACATTACGTATCACGTATTTCAAGACCTTCTCCGACTTCAGTTGATGATGCTGAATTTTTAAGATATTATTAGACTTAATTCCAGAGACTAGCCTGTTGTTCGTTTCTTCGTCTTCACATTTAACTTTGACGGTTTCAGCTCTGCCCATATGAACGGTGATCTTTTCCACTGGAACATGCTTCTCGAGCTCAGTTAAAATCGTCTTAAACGGGACGCCATGAGTCCGCACGATAATCGAGCGGCCTGATGGCCATTCTTCTTGATTCTATGGTCTTCTATGGCCATACATACCTCTTCTTGATTCTATGGTCTTCATTAGCCGAGCGACCTGTCCATTCTTCAGATTCCTGATTCTAGACGCGCTGACGACTTCTTCGTTTACTCTGGAGACGGTCTTTAGGTTATCGATCCTCGTGCCTTTTCTGAATTTTTTATTAGTGACACCAATCCAGGGACTGTCATCCACTTCTTCATCAGTTCCGTCAGAGTGACTTCTCTTACAGCCACCGTTTGTCGAACAATCACTATTTTCTATTATATCCATAGACTCCATACTATTAGAAGAGGAAATATTTTTTAAGACATTACTTACCTGGCTGTTATCAACTGGATTATCTTCCGTGGAGTTTCTTGCCTTCTGTGTCTCGGAGCATTTCCCAAAGGCTTCCTTAATCTTGTTCGCTTATCTTATCAATAACATCTTTACGAGAGTCCTTAATTTCCTTATTGATACCTTCGAACTTCTCCTCAAAACTTTTGTCTAGGGATTCGACTTTTTCCTCCAGTGCACTATACTTAGCGTTTATTTCATCCCGGAGGGCTTCTAACATTTCGTTGAACACTAGGTCAAATGCAGCAAACCTAGCATCCAAGCAGGCATCCCGGTAGGCGTTTTTGCAGGACACAGTTTTACCATCCGCCACTAGGAAATGCTCTTTAGTCGACTTCAAATTGGTTAATTTGGACGAAGCCATCATATATAAATGTATAGAACCAGGGGGGGGGTAGTTTGCATATTTGGGATGATGAAAAGTGCACCATGGGAAGGCTCCCCAGAACTTCTTATTCATTGTATTCATCAAAATTGACATATCTGCTTCGGTTCAAAAAATAAAAGGGGGGGTTCAGACTTTTGTATTCACCCTGTATATATGTGTATTTCCCGTCTGTAAATCACTCAATGATGATGGATTTTTGAAATCCGAAATGTATATCTGAGTCTGTAATAAAATACCTATGTGGAGTAGTGTTTTCCGTTTATTTATATTATAGAAGAAGATAACTAAATTTACCAAAAAAAAGGTGCAAATCCAAGAATAAAACGTATAAAATAAAAAATATATTAAACAAACTTTTTAAGCAGACATTTTTACTTATTAAAGTGCACTAAAAGTAAAATTAATTTTTGGTATCTATTATTTAGGAAGTCTTAAATTAAAAAAAAAGGTAATAGCATGGCGGCGCATTTATTTTTTATTTTGTGACGATAATAAATATATGTCACCACAGAATCAGACGAAGTAGTCTGAATCTGTGTATTTAAATTCCATTCCCATTGATCAAATAACTAATGGAGAAGCACTATAATATCCTAAAAAGAACAAATATTTGTTGTCCCTTTTTTTCGCCCTCTTGCCATTCCGTACTTGTGTTCCATAGAAACATCGGGAGGGGAGACTGCAGTGAGGAGAGAAATCTAACTTTGGAATGGGACGGGGGGGGGGGAGGTTGTAACTGCTCAAATTTTGAAATACTTAAATATGATTGGTCAGAAATTCTTTCCTTCGAAAAGAGAGGGAAAGTACGGAAGACGAGAAATGGCAGCGGGAATGAACTAATCCAGCTAATCACTAGTGCTTATGCATCGAACTCCGCAATCCTCAAACGGTGCAGGTTTTCAATAAGTAGAACGTTACCTATGAGTGACAATGACTGAAATTTGCTTTGTGAACGATATACACATTCACATCATTCACACTCAGATTCAGTGAGTGAATCCACACATGTGATAGAGCTCCTATTTGTATATAATCGGGACTAATGTTCCCTAACATATCCCAGGCAAGCGATAGTCAATTGGACAAGGTGTGGAAAGCTTAAGAGACTGAATGCAACCTCTGTGACCAGGGAGTGAACTTCGTTGGACTTCAGCAAAAATGCTGTAACAATGAAGGGACATCGATAAAGTATAACGATACAGTACACACCAGAGCATCGTCAGGGGAATCACTTAGGGCTAGCGCCAACTATAGCAGCCGCCACATAAGTTGAACGACAGGATAACGTCATTTCTAACGCCAGCCAATAGTCGTTAACGGGAAGTAAATCGCTTAGTTATTCCACAGCCTACATGATTAGAAAAATCATGCAAGCTGTGGTTATTCCATGAAAGCATCCGCTTTCGTTTTCGAAACATTGTTTTGGTATTTATATTTAGTTTCCATTTTCGTTTTTTTTTAAATAGTGTAGAGTACCGTTTTTTTTTATGAACAGGTAAGTTAATCGAGGTATTTTGCTTGTCCTAGTCTCACTGCCATGGACCTATGGGCGTTATCAGCCATATTTTTTCATAATCTCGATTCGCGGTCGAAGAAGTCGACTTTTTAGGTTACTGTGTTGACCGCAGAGGGATGAGGCAGACCTTGAAAAACATTCAACCAATGGTGTCTTTCCGCACGCCCAAGAACCCACGACAAGTAAAACGGTTTGTGGGCATGGTACAGTTTTATAAAGGATTTATTCCTGAGTTGAGCCACATAAACCAACCTTTGCGCCTGCTCACGCACAAAAACCAACCTTGGTCGTGGAGTGATGACTGCCAGAAGGCGTTCAAAGAAATCAAGGAAAGGCTCACCAGTCCTCCAATACTGCGTCAACCAGATTTCTCTGCGCCTTTTGAGATTCACACCGATGCCAGCAAAGTAGCCGTGGCTGGGATGTTAGCTCAAAAACGTAACGGGGTATTAGGAATCATAGGTTATTATAGTCGAGCGCTTACGGACTGCGAAATGAGGTACACAGCGCTGGAGTGGGAATGTTTAACGGTCTTAACAACCATCCAAAATTTTCGCCCTTATTTAGAAGCCACAGAGTATGACATTTATTGCGACTCTCAAGTGTTAACGTGGCTGCATAAATTTCAGGATCAAAATAGCAGGATTACGAGATGGGCTCTGAAGTTATAAAGCTTACATTTAATGTTAAACATAAATTGGGCAGATTAAACCATATCCCTGATGCTTTATCGAGGTGCGCATACGCGACGTGGAAAAAACGTGAACGGCATTGATGAGGCGGAGGGAGCCATTCAACTGGCTGAGAGTGTCCATAGAAATGTAAAGGCGGCCGAACCACGAAACATGATCTGGTCAGAGGAGGTAAACGAGGTTCAATGCGCTCTAAAACAAAAGGAAAAGAAAACAGTGGTCTCCGAAGCACAATGTTAATCCATTTTGGAGTATTGGCACAGCACAGGACCACTAGTTCATCCAGGGGTCAAGAAAATGTCATTCTTGCTTAAGAAAAAATATAAATGGAAAAATATGAAGAAACACATTTCTGATTATGTTAGGAAATGCCCTGCTTGTCAAAAGGGCAAGTCGGATAATTATAGGGCAGCGAACCTATTCGTACGCCGGCGACTAACTACACCAAACGAGTTATGGGCTTTAGATGCGACAGGTCCCCTTCCCTTAACACGTAAAGGAAATCGTTTTATACTTGTCCTAGTTGATGCCTTCACAGGATGGATGGAAGTCATCCTAGCAGAGAATTGTGCCAGCCTGTAGTTATCACACTATTGGAAAAGGGCATCGCTAGGGTAGGTAAACCCTTACGGGTTTTGCAAGACAACGCGACCTATTTTTCAGGGAGAAAAATTACAGACTTCTACAAAAGAAAAGGCATAAAGGCGTTATACAGCGTTGCGTATACGCCCCATACTAATCCAGCGGAAAGATTTATTAGATCTCTGAAAGATAAATTACGTTTGGTTCTGATCGATCACCCGTTATTAGAATGGGACGAATTGTTGAAGGTATGTGAATTTACGTTACGAGTAGTACCGTATGACACTACAGGATTTACACCAGAGGAATTGATGATCGGAACGAATTTTTCGGAAGAATCGCCAGATCTTAATTTTCTGCTGAAACGTGAAGACAACATCCGGAAGGCGGTAGCTAACAGAAATAGAATTCATCTAACAAAACGTAAATCAATGCCCATAACACCGATTAGCAGAGGAGAAGCTAGTGTTAGTAAAGTCGCGAGTTTTACCTGATTCAGAAAAACCTCTGAAGTCTTTGAGCCCTTTATACAGCGGACCTTTCTTAGTGATTGGGCATTACGATGACAACATCTTATGTTTGAAAAGACTAGGCAAATAGGTGAGTGTCTTACGGGAATGTAAAAACTTATATTGGAGACTATAAGACTCCTTGAACTCTACGGAGGACTGGCCTGTCTACCTCACCTTTTTGTTTGACCAGTTAAAATTTACGTGAATCTGCCGCAATCTCGTAAAAGTTTTGTTCACTCATGTTGAACTATCAATTTATTCTAATGATATAATATAAAAAAAGAAATAATAAAAAATTATGTCAATTTTTTTTTTTTTTTTTTGGTCACAAGGGGAGGTTGCAGCGTACCGTTTTTTTTTTTAGGAACAGGTAAGTTAATCGAGGTATTTTGCTTGTCCTAGCCTCACTGCCATGGACCACTGACTGCGTTATCAGCCATATTTTTTCATACTGTCTGGTCGTGGCCCTCGCGGTTCACTTTCCACTCCGACGTTGTTTACCTTTTAAAAAGGGATTGAGCCGATGCTCCTGCGTCTTTCTCTTACCAGTAGAAATTGAACCCATTGGTCGACTGGTGGTAGGAGACAGGTGTCCCTGTCGTTGGCTAAGTTTTTTCTTACACTTCCTGTTTAGTTCTTTGGAGGTTACAGTGTTCCCCCTCCTAATGCGTAATTAAAGGGTACACAAGACGCGTTCGGGTCGCGTTGCTTTAGATATGATTTTTTTCTATATGGGTGTATATTAGGTTAACCTTCCCTCGCTTATCAGTCTTTCTAATTTGAGGAAATATATAATTACTTTCCTCCATATTAGGCCTGGCCAGGTCATTATTTGACTAATTCAAGATTTTGGAATTTTATTCTTTTATGAAACCGATTTTAGCGGCTAAAGGGGTCAATCTTTATCTCACTCACATCTTATTTCGAACTAAAACATAGTAAGTGTCTAATTTGGCTACGGCTTGGACGTTTTTTTGGCCTGTCTTGAAGTTTTTTTGAAAAGACAATCGGTAGATAGAATTTAAGATTTTCACTTTTTACTAAGTGTTGATTCTTTTACTTGGGTTTTCCCCGGAATAAAAAAACCATTAATTTTATGTTAAGTTAGTTTTTCTTTTTCGCCTCGTCGTTGGCTTGTGGGAAGGACATCAGCTCGCTGCATGGTCCTACTGATTATGTCCTCGAAACTAATAGTCGGGACTTAGTCAATTTGTTCAATTGCTGTTGCAGCACATAGCCGTAGTTATTCGTTCGTCCATGTCACCTATACTCATGGTTTGCTGAACTCTACCATGGTCAACGAGCATGTTAACTTAGAAGTTCACCTGCCTGCCTTACATTCTTTCAACATAGCACCATAAGAGTTGTTCGATGTTTTTTCATAACAAAATCCGTCGTGCGTTCTCCTGGTCGAAGGATAAATATACCGCCATGGGATTTATCTACAAAGATAACATATAGGCTTATAGTCACCGTCGATGAGCCGGGTTTTCTCCTCCTCGCAGTGATGATCTTGATCTGCATTTGCCTTTCGAGCCGGGTTTTCTCCTCATCGCAAGTTCTGTTCATGAGCTTTTAGCTTATTGCCGTTTGCCTAACATCATCATAGACAGGTCAGTCTACCGTTTCTTGTTCTTTTTCTTCCTTGTCGAGCATGAACTCTTGATGTTAGTTAAAGCCCTGTTTTGCAAAATACGTTCATGTTGATCGCCTTGCTTCAGCTCATGCGTAGCCATTCGGTGCATGTAGTTTCCCAGGAGTTTTTGTCGATTCGTCCGATTCAACATACTTTTGTCCACGGATCTTCTTGGTGGCGCATTCAGTTAGCACTTGCCACAAACCTATCGACACTCACCGGACTTCGTAGGAATCCAGAGATTTCGTGCCATGTATATTTCCCCCAAGATTTCAACGCAGGTTTCAACTTCTTATAGAATACAATGCCAACCTTAAAGTTCTGGACTTTAGTTTAAAATTTTTCTTGGGTTCTTGCAATTTTTTTATGTTTTTTTTAATTTAACTAGCTTGATCTTTAATTTCATCCATTTTAATTTTTTTATTTATGCTTTTCCTTTTTTCCAGGACCTCGTTAATGTTTGGACCTTTGTTTTCCCACCAGTGACGTCTGCAAACCTTTGTCCGTTTATTTTTTTGTCCGTCGCCTTCCTCTTAAAATTCTCCTTTGTCTCTTCTTCCGGTTTCCATGTAACTTATTATTAGTCCGTTTTCCCTTTTCCCCTTTTAGGTAACGTTTTTCAGAGGTTCCTGTTTTTTATTTTTTGGTTGTTTTTGCTTATAGAATTCTTCTTGAATATCCTTTTGTAATTTTGTTTGTTTCTTTCGATTTTTTTTGTTTTATCTTGTCAATCATTTTTTTTTTATTTCCAAATATATATATGCTTTTGCTCTAAGTCCCGTTCGCCTAGCTTTCCTTGCTCATCCGATTCCCTGCTAGCGCTTCGTGTTGGTTCGTGGATTGAAGTTCTACTCTTGCCTGTGCAGCTGTCACCCGCTTTCATCTTCCTTGGTAGGCAGTCAACCTTTCACCGATGTGTCGTGCGGTTTGCCTCGTCGTGAATCTCTACCTGTGGCGGACAAGCTCTTTGGCCTTCACCGAACTCCCTGATCCTTTGGACTGATTATTTCTTTGAGTATCATCATTCGGGACCTTTTGTCGTTTTTGAGCATTGCTTTGTCTATTTAGAAACAAAAAAAATGTAATAAAGAAAAATATTTGTTTGGAATTTTGTTCGTTTCTTTTACGTCCATTTTCCAACTAAGTTAAAAGGGTAATTCGGTTAGGAGTTTAATCAAATAAAGGGGTTTTTTACTTAAGGGATCGTAACACAGTGCTTTAAGCTTGGTTACTCTTAATTGCGATTTTAACTTTTTTGTCAATGTTTTTCTTATCACCGCGTTGTCTCTATTTAATTGTGGAACTCTGAAGGAGTTCATTTTCTTAATTCTAAAATGATTTATCTTTTAAAGGGTTGGGTATTACTACTAGCTTAACAAGGGAACGGGAGCTTTTATGCTGAGGGAGAGGTTCCTCCTTTAGTTTGGCTGAACGTGTGGGCAATTGCAATTACCAATTTCTAGCACGTTACAATAGATAAATGAAATTAATAAATTAATAAATTTAAAAATGACGCAGAATATCTTTTCGGAAGGCAATTTGTTTTATATTATGACTTTTAATAGATATCTTCGTTTCAACGATATCTCCGCTTTTACTATAGCAGAACAAGTGCATCATGGGTAAAACCCAGACAAAGCAAATTGATGAGAAGACTTACTGCGCATGTCATAAAGATCGTTCAACTTACGTGGCGGCAGCTATAGCAAAAAGCATCGATAGAGCATCATTTTTAAGTGCATCGTTGAAAAAAAATGATCCAAAAGTTTGAGTGAATGGCTCATCGAGTGTGCGAATAAAGATAAGTACTTGTGGGTTTGCGTTAAATTAATAAATGCATCAGAAAAAATGCTGAGATCTCATTGATGAAGTGTGTTACTGCGCAGAACATACATGTATTTATTTTTAAAAAATATGCCATACAGTCGTCGACATCATGAGATATATGTTTGTTTGGATACTCTTCGTCTCACTTCTCAACCATGACCTTTCTGGTAAGAGTGACCCTAAAGTAGCAGTACTACAACCAGTATAGCTCACAGAATCCCTGAAGCACCCAAACCCCTGACCCACGGTAAGGAGGTATCCACTAAGAGGGGCATCCACCCGGCTAGTCAACAGTCTTCCGGCTGTTATCTCAGAGCAATGCCTCCGAGAAGCCCCACCAGTGCACTCGCTATGCGCTTGGGGAAACGGTCGGGGGAAACGGTCCCAGGAGGAGAAACGGGTAAAGCGACAACGGGAACCCATATTCTCCATGACAGGAAAGGAATCAGAATTAGTAGAGGAAGCCAAATGGTATCGACTGGATATCATAGGTATTACCTCTACGAAACGTCCGGGTTCTGGAACTGTGGACTTAGAAGGAGGGTGGAAGCTAACATGACTGCCCAGGCGGGAGTGGGGATACGCACAAGTCCCCGGCTGGCAGATTATGTTGCAGATTGGACCCCCTTAGGTGGAAGACTATGTCTCCTGAGGCTTCAGATAGGGGAAATGGTCTCTCTCTCTCTATTCGTTGCATATGCTCCGAATGCAGTCACAGAGTACCCACTTTTTCTAGATGAAGTTGATGCTGCTCTTAGCAGGAGAGGGAGTGCAGATTCTGTCGTCCTAGTGGGCGACTTCAATGCACACGTAGGGGCTGATGAGCAAACGTGGAAAGGCGTGATTGGGAGGAATGGCGACCCCGATTTAAATGCGAATGGGAGGTGCTTGTTGGATTTCTGTTGCAACAATGGACTTTCCATCACAAACACCTTCTTCCAGCACAGGTATGTCCATAAGTATACCTAGTACAGGGATGCAATGGACCAGAAGTCACTGAATGATTTTGTAATCGTTTCATCCGACTTATTCCGACCAGTGTTGGATACTCGTGTGAGAAGAGGGGCAGAACTATCAACTGATCACCACCTTGTTGTCTGCACTTTGCAGTTCTCTGAACCCATGCCAACCATGCGAAACACTAGGTTCAGACAAACTTGGTGCATCAAATGGGAGGAATTCGAAGAATGAGCTGTGAGGAAGACCTTTGCAGATAACATATCTTCAAGTTTCAAAGAACTACCCAGTTATCATGGTACTGTTGAAGAGGAGTGGCAGTTGTTTACAACTGCTGTGATTACTTCGGCTGCACTGTGCTGTGGTCGTAAGTGGCTAAGCGTAGCGCAGGGCGGGGAGAAAAAGACTGCATGGTGGAACGGTGAAGTCCAAGAAGCTGTCTAGGCAAAGAAGGAAGCCTATTTGCTATGGCTTGCAAATAAGTCAACTTCGAGTCGAGCGCGTTACACACAGGCGCAAAAAGCAGCAGCAAAGACAGTATCAACAGCTAAAGCCAAGGCTTGGGAGAAATTCAGGGAGAAATTGGAGGCAGACTATGGTTCGGTAAACAAGATATTCTGGCACACCGTGCGCCGCTTCCGTGGAAAGAAGTCTCTTTCATCACAAACTATTCAGAGTTCAGAATAGTTCCTATACTTAATCCGGTGACAGCAACAACTGAGGCACATGAGGTGCACCTTGGAGCTGAGAAAAGTCATGGTAGTATCACTGAAGCAGAAGTCAGATGGGCAATTAAGTCCCTGAAGACTGGCAAAGCTGCAGGTGATGATGAAATCAGGTCCGAGATGTTAAAGGCCTTAAATCAGGATGGTATCCTGTGGCTGACTCGAGTGTGTCAGGTTGCTTGGATATCTGCACAGGCCCCTAAGCAATGGCAGACAGGAATTGTGATCCCTATCTTCAAAAAGGGAGATCAGAGAGATTGCAACAACTATCGAGGCATCTCTTTGCTCAGCATTCCTGGGAAAGTGTACGCTAAGTGTCTGGAGAAGAGAAGTCGGGAAAAAATAGTCGAATCCAAACTGTCGGGGGAGCAGTGTGGTTTCCGACCTGGCTGAAGCACGAGATCACATCTTTGCTTTAAGGCAAATCTTTGAGAAATCCTGGGAGTATGCAAAAGAGGTCTACGCTTGCTTTGTAGACCTCGAAAAAGCATATGACAGAGTTTCTCAGGAGAAGCTCTGGCAAGTGATGCAAGAGTATGGAGTGGATGGGCAATTACTGGTTGCTATCATGTCTCTGTACAAAAGCTCTAATGGCATTAAGCCAAGACCGTTCACCGTGGGTGTTGGACTTCGCCAAGGGTGCGTACTGTCGCCCCTCTTGTTCATTATCGTTATGGACTGGATAGACAGGGGCAGCCGAGACAATGAGCGTGTTTGGGTGGGTGACTGCCTGGTGGAGAGGTTGCTCTTTGCTGACGACCTTGCCCTCCTTGGGTCTTCTCGCACGAACCTTCAGCATACACTAGACCGGTTTGCAGCCAAATGTGAAGAAGCTGGGATGAAGATCAGTGTGGATAAAACTGAGGTTCTGGTCCTTTCATAACAGCCTGCTCAGTGCGCTCTCCATGTTAGGGGAACCTCATTGAGACAGGTGGAGAATTTCAAGTATCTCGGGATTGCTTTCACGAGTGATGAACAGCAGAAGAAAGAATTGGATGCTCGGATCGGTGCAGCAAGCTGTGTCAGACGCAAACTGTGGCGATCCGTGGTAACAAAACGCGAGCTGGGTAACAAAGCCAAGCTCTCCGTCTTTAAATCTATCTTTGTCCCCATTCTCACCTATGGTCATGAGGCTTGGGTAATGACCGAAAGAGTGCGATCGCAGGTACAAGCGGCCGAAATGAGATTTCTGAGAGGTGTGGCAGGTATTACCCTACTAGATAGAGTGCACAGCAGCACAATAAGGGAGTCTTTAGGTGTTGAGCCGCTACTTCTCTGCATTGAAAGATCTCAGTTGCGCTGGTATGGCCACGTGATACGGATGCCGCAAACTGGTCTTCCTACGCAGTTGTTAATTTCCAAGCCAGTGGGTAAGAGACCAAGGGGTCGGCCTAGAACCAGGTGGCTATACTACATGGAGAATCTGGGTTCGAGTCACTTGGGTATTACCAGGGAGGACATGCACCTGATGGTGGAAGATCGTGATCGCTGGAAATCCTCCATAGGGCTGCTGCCACCGTGACCCGAATGGATAAGAGGGTTTGAAAAGTAAGTAAGTATGCCGTACAGTGCCAAGAAAAGACTCTCTCAGAAAATTATGTTAAATGTTAAGTAATACCAAGCGCTCATTCATAAATTATTTTATTTATGATTGTTGATATTCCCTATTACTAACAAACTAATCCCTACCTCAAACTTTGTATCTGGATCTATAATTTAAATTGAATAAAGAATTCATTTGTAATAAACGGTGTTTCTCTTGTGTTTTATCTGATTAAGCGCATGTTAGCTTTTAGAGGAATTAGTGGGCACTCTGGGAACAAGTCATTTGTCAGAATAGAGATTGGTGTTTAATTAAAGAATTTGATATGGGCTTATCGTGGGACAAACACATTTTAACTATCCATAATTTTCTCCTTTCAACACTTGTAGGAAAACGAAAAAGCCTTCCATCTTTTTCGGACCGATTACTGCAGTCGGGGACGCAGCAAACAGGCATCGTCTGCTCGTAAAATTCGATGTTAATAATCTATTTCAAAAGGTCAAGTGATTAAAGTTTCAATTACATACAACAAAAAGATCAGCAAAGTAAACAAATAAAACAAATTCTATCATTACCAAGCGAGACTCTAAATTTCTTACGAGTATTTGTGCGAAAAGCATGTGTTCTCCTATGCGTGGCTGAGTATTTTCGGATTCAAAATAGCGCCCAGAACCCACAAAATGGCGAGTTGTCACCACCCTTCTCCGCACTTATCTAGGCACCCTAGCCAAAGAACCAACTTGGCTAAGGGTAGCAATGTTGCCTTAAGGGGGGGGGGGTTAAAGTTTTAATATATATTTTGACTTTTAAATAATAGCACCAATAAAAAGCACTTGTGTTAATAATAATTTTGAATAATAACTCCATAATAGACATCTTGGTCGTTTAGGATTTAGCATGTGTAAAACTATAATACATACATGATTTTTTCGGTAAATTATACCCAAGTAGGAATTACATGGTTAGCTTTTAGGTTCGACCAAGGTTGCGAAGTTCATTTATCTAGTCAGTAATTTATTCTTTTTTTTAAGGATGGTTAGCAGTACGTGTCCGTATGTAGCGCCTTTTTTAGGAATGTGGAGGGGGTGTCCCAACATTTTTTATACCTGGCCAAAAGGCACTATAACTACCTGACCCCCCCCCTCCAAAAGGCGCTATAACTGAAAGGTGTACATTCTTGCCTGGCCACACGCAAAAGGCGCTATAACTGCCTGACCATCCCTCCAAAAGGTGCTATAACTGCCAGGTATACTGTGCCGTGCAGTGAAGCATCCCTGTTCTGAAGAGTGCCTTGCAGTGAAGCACCACAACCTTGTGCTCTCAGCAAAACACACTTATGTGATTTTGTCTCACAATATATACAGTTCTTGGACCTCTATATAGAGCAAGGAAATCGAGGGTTGCAAAGATGACTGGCACTCTCAATTTGAGTGCCTACTTACCAATTAACTATTGCTTCTCGGACAACCAAATCTTTTCCAAAACCTTTTACATTTTCTTCTAAATAAAACTACTTTTGTTTCAAGGTGTATTGTTCGTTTTTAATTTCCTGATAATGGGTTCATTGTTTCAATTGACTAATGACAACTCTGACCCGTAGTTTTAGAAGGTTGACAATTGACATCGCAAACTTTTATAAATACAGTTTCTGCTAAGAATGTTTAATTTTCTTCTACTCTGTGATTTTTTTGCGTTCTGGTTTTGCTCAGTTTGATGTTTGTTTTAAATAATTTTGTCTTTCATGGTTTACTCTTTGTAAGTGCAAGTGTAGTTTGCGCAATGTTGGCAGCATTCTCTACAAGAATTAAGTTTAATTTAGGTTAAAAATTCACTACGAATTTTCACTGTTACTTGACTGTGTGCCCTACACAGGCCAGTGGGTTGAGCATCAGGCTTTCATTCACTGCTTGAGCAGTGTTGGTAAATTTTTACAAGCGAACCCGCAGTTGCAGCTTCTTCCCTTCACCATTTTTGGCTCTATGGCATTCTCCAGCTTAAAGTTAAGCACAGGGCGCTGGTGTTTTTCACCGCGTGATTAAGTGTATGCAGGAATTTTCACGGATTTTTTTGGCAATGTAAATTTGTTTCACAAATTTTTACTCATGTGGAACATTTTAAACTGAAAATTTTTGGGATTTCAATCAAAATTAAAAAGCAAAAGTCACTCATTATCTTCACATCATAAATTTTTTATTTTACAGAATCAGATACATTGTATGCATACACAGGTATGTCCTTCTTACAATAACTTATTTTCAGAAGTTCATCGTTACTGCAATTTGTGTAAAGTATGTGAGTGAATGCCAGCTTCCATGCTTCGATTGTAGGTTTGCCATTCTAAATGTATAAAAAATTTAAAATTGTGTTGTACTGTCCGTAATTTTTAACTACTTTTTTCAATTTTCCAATACAATATTGATTTACAAGTACCTGAAATTCACGATTCCCAGGCAGAGTTTCCCGATGTGTTTTCAGTTAACTGAAAAATACAATACTGACTGACCCAGGCTATTTTCCCTGATTCTAATCAATTCTAAGGGTGGTATCACGGTTTCTCCTCCTTGAGGAAGGAACAAATGTGTCCTCACGTAAGGAATGAGGCCCAAGGTCTCCTCGAAAAAATTCGATTCCGTTCAAGCTTGCATTTTCTCTCCCTCCTTATATGAGGAGTCCTTCAACCTCTCCACGAGAAAACTAGTTATTGGTTTGAGAGTATTTTTAACGGAAATGACAAAACTTTGGCGTCACATTGCTAAGCAATCTATGCTCACGGGATACTTGAATCTATTTTTAAGGTAGAAATCACAGCCAGATGCGAGATTTTGGTTAGCAACCCTTTTGCGAGATGTCGCTTTGTCAGATGAATGTTTTCTCCTGACTGATAACTTTTCTTCTAATGGCCGGAAAGAAAGAAAATTTTTCACTGGTCGAACTTAATTGTTGATGGATTACATAATAAACTATTATATTAATAAATTTATTATAATAAAATAATCACTAACAGGATAGTTTATATTGTCTATAATAATATACAGAAATCTTTTAATAGATTGTGATACAGCCACGATATCACGATTTCAATTTTTTAATTAAAATTATCTCAAAAGCATCAAATATAGGGATTGAATATTTGCGATCCAATAAGACTGAAAATAAAATTTATTATAAGAAAAAAAAATGTCTGAAATTGCTATAACTTCGGTTTACGTGTCAAGCACATAAGGTTTGCATGTGGCGTTTATGTACTTGACAAAAAAAACTGGACAAAACCTAAATGTTTTCATTTGGAAAATTAACAAAGTGAGTATTTTATTGCAGATGCTTTGCTTTATTAGCCGCTTCTTCCAAAAATACATATAGTTCTGTATTATAATAATTTTTTATTATTTCATTCTACGAACATAATATCTTGTAACCTCCCACCCTCATGCCAACCACTACGTCTTGCTGGGGAAGCCTTATACAAGAGCCGACCGGCCATCGCTTCCCTAACGCCGTTGCCACTCGCTTGATAACGTTGCTTATTGTCGACTGTGGGTATTCAAGTAGGCCTATATCGCCATATACGATTTGGAAACAACCTTAAACATAAAAATTTATGTATTTGAAAAAGAGTAACTTACTAATTTTTCTGAAATCTAATAGCAATTTATTTAATCTACTTATTACACAAAAATAGTTTTACTGTTGCGAAGAAATGCAAGGTAATCAGAAGCTGAAAAACGCAGGGAGTACCCCCCCCCCCCCGGCCTTTGTCACGCGTTCCACTAATGCTGTCGCCGATTTCCCTGATAACTAATACAACAGTTTCTTTTACCAGCCGATATTTCTTCTTGAATTGCTCTTGGTCTAAACGCTCCATAGATTAATGAGAACTCACAATCGCATTTCTCTGAGATCTAAACGATGTCGACGATGGCACAGTCTTTTAAAGCGAGCAAGATCGTCCATTTTGAATTTCTTCACTCTGAGGAGAAAACGCCCCTTAAGGTAGCTGAATAGCTACCTAAAAATGCCGAGGAGAAATCTCGCCTCACATATTGAAATTTTGCCACACTGAAGACGTTAAGGAGTTTGGACCTTGAAACTGGATATTCGAAGAACAAACCTTCCTTACCTCAACCTTAAACCGAAGCATGATACCACCCTAAGTCTTCAATGCTCACCTGTTTGTGTGTGTATGTGATTGTGGTGTGTGTGTGTGTGTGTGTGTGTGTGTGTGTGTGTGTGTGTGTGTG
>JAHWFO010048558.1:807474-824312 GCA_023313115.1 Rhysida immarginata | reverse complement strand
TGTGGACTTGTGCGCATGCGTATTAAGCTTGCTTGAGGGGTTCTTCTTTTTACCGCTGCTTTATACACGAGTTTATTTTATAAAAGGTTTCATTGACTCACAAGGGTTTATTATTCATTTGTGCATCTTGGTTTTTAACAACGAAACATCTATCTTGTACTACTGAGACAGTATGGAGGTCACAGCGAATCTTAATTTCTCACCTTATTTCTCTGCCCTTATTGCTTATTGCAGGGGCCACTGGTAGTGGCAAAACTTGTTTACTGGCCAATTTACTAAGATTTCAAAAAGCATTATTCGAAACAGTTCCTTCTCATATTTATTATTGTTATGGTGTTTGTAATCCCTCGTGAAATTCAGGAGCTATAGCTCTCAAACATTACTTTCCACAAGGGCGTGCCAGATACAAAAATGATTCATGAAATTAAACAATATGCCCTACTGGTTTTGGGCGATCTCATGCACGAATCAAGTTGTTCCTTATTAATTGAGCAAATATATACCCTTTATAGTCATCACTTTAATTTCTCAGTAATCTTAATCTCGCAAAATTTGTTTGCTCAAGCAGAGAACATGAGGATAATTAGCTTAAATTAATTCAAAATACATTTTTCTTATGAAATCTCCACCGAATCTGGGCCAAATCAGGACACTGGCGTCGCAAACAGGATACGGTAATTTACTTACAAAGGCATTCCAAGATACTACAAAGGAACCCCACAGTAATTTACTGGTTGACTTAACACAGTTGTCCTGATGTTCTACATATAGGGATCAAAATATTACCCACTGAATGGCCGACTTTGGTTTACACAGATAAAAGTCGGTTGTGATTTTCAAGTCACTTCATTTGTGATCTGCACCTCGTAATGGTCACACAGTCGTGAGTAAACACCGTTATTTTTTACACACACGGCAAAAAACTTCCCGTAAGAAATGAAAGCTTTTACTGAAGCAAGCAACTTTAAACGAAGTGAAGTCTCTCTATGAAATTTGCTACAATTTACTGCGTCATCAAGACGTGTGGAACCCATCACTCAGACGGCATTTACCTCTGATAAAAGGATTGACACATAAAAGAATTTCCCTCCTTAGTAAAAAGGCATTTCTCAATCAGGAAGGTTCGGGAATCTTGCTACTGCTGTTGTTAGGAACTGTTGCAGGACCAATTCTGAATAAATTCATCGGTTAAGAAAATGCAAAAGTGTGCTAATAACAGAGCACGAATACAGTCGGCTCTCTTATACTCGCGAGATCCGTGGACTGAATAACACTCAATATACACCTCACCCTGATTCACCATTAAAGGATCGTGCGAAAAACTTCGATCGAAAAATAAGCAACATCTTAAACTCACCTATGCTTAATATACACCAGAAGATGGAGCTTTACTTTAAAGTGTTAAAAAAATACCTGAACGTCAATAGATGCAGCACCGATCAGATTAAGGGGCCAGGTATTGACGTTACAAACCCGACAAATGGAAATATACCATCAACCCAGCTGCATAATCCGTCTTTTCAACCTTTGCTGAGTGCAACTAAGGGAATGACATCGCAAGGCAACCTTTTAGAGGCACACACCTAAGTCGAAGCACCTGAGGTAAGGTCTGAAGTTTCTGTCGAAGAGTACCCTGATGATGATGACGATAATGATCATGATTCCGAAGAAGCCGATGCAGTGGACCTTACGCCAAGTAATTTCCCTGATAGATGGACCCTTGATCTCAAACTTCATCGAGATAAGCTGTTGCGATATCTTCAGGACCTTATTAGCTGGACAACCCGAGGAATACTCTCGTTCATTGGCCGCTCGCTTCCTGGGTCTCGTGCTAATTGATGATGTGATGAGCATTAATCCTCAAAAGCTTCGGTAGTAGGCCAGCGCGAATTTGCCAAAGTGTTAAAAGTACCAAAAATTCCTGACGAGTTGATTACGAATACATTTTATAGAAGAGGCCTGTCAGGTCATCGAGCGAGTATACCTGGATACCACCTAACCCATCACCGATGCATACAAGGAGTAAAAATCCTCTTATGTCACTCGACGTGAGGAACTGGATAACATTAAAATAATAATAAAAAATAATTATAAAAAATGTTTGTAAATTCGAATGTAATAATGAATACCATTGTTCATAATAATTATGAAATTGTAATAAAACTGAGTATTATTCTTTAATTACCCTGTGTTTTCCCACCACTTTATTTAAAAAATTTAAATTCAATTCCACAAAAATAATTAATTAATTAAATAAAAAAGTGATTAAGCACACACAAATTGTAACATCTCATTTCAAATTTATTAATTTAATACAATTGATTATATTTTTTTAATTTGTGAAAATACATTAAACGGTGTACATATTTGATTCCATTTACAAGTACAAACATCGTTGAATTTACTGGCTAGCTCGTCAGCGAGATATTCGCATCTCACGAGCTGGTTGTTCCATTCCAAGTCATCTGTGTACGTTTTCTTCATGATCACATCCACTGAAAATCCACTGTCTGATAATTTCATGTAATGCAGACAGTGATGATCGCAGATTGTTGCAAGGGGGCTTTGAACCATTCGATTGTTGAACGTCCATTTGTCGGCGTTTCTAAGCATGAAGGTATGGAATTGTGCAGGGGGTGAATTACCGAAACTGTCGAAGACGAATGCGTGTTTACGTGTGGGAATCAAAGGTGCCACCCAGTGAGTTCTAAATTTACTGGAATTGTCCGTGTTTACATTCAGTAAAGGATAATGGGAACGAGTTGCAGGATCACACTGCCGGGAAGACATCTCTCGTCAGTGGTGCTGTGTACACATCGCCTTTGAGGGCATTCCCCAACTGTAAAGTGTTCATCGAATTTTGCACTTAATTTGTAAAATCAAAACTATCCGCTCTATCTTTATTGATTTCCAAGAGGTTTTGAAATTGGCAATACGCAATCAGATTAACTGACGTCTTCAGTGGCTGGGCAAATTGAACCTCGATGCTAAGCATTCCGTTTTCAATTAGGTTGTAGCGTTCTGTAAAAATATTTCAGTCTGTCGTAAGGTCGTACGAAATAATCATATACCCCGCTGCGAAGTCGGCTTGTGAAATGCGAGTGTCACGATCTTGTTGCCACAATCCGAGAGCTTTAAGCGTATGGACAAATTCTCGGAGGTATGATCCGGTCGTGAAGTTGGGCGAAAAGGGATGTTGAGGAATTGATTGTATGTCGAGTGCCAGAGAGAAATAAGAAAAGTTAAAGTGTTGAAAATGTAGGGATTCGATTGAAATGAAACAAAGACGAAAATGAGCTTGGAGGGAATCTGACCTGTGACGAGATTCTGCACTGTGTGGTTTCTCGCCCCCATCGGTATGTTCACATTTCTTATTTCCATACGACTGAGTGGATAAAATGCGTTAATGCTCCGTAGAGTCTTTGCATGTGTGATTAAAGTCGCAGCGCTCAATTTCACTCGTTCAACACTCAAAGTCGCATGTTCGATCACCACTCGATAGTTTGTATTTTCGCCATCTGACATGAGTATGAAAGGTGTTTTACAGCAGTACATTCTTAAACGAAGATCCACTGATTTCAGTAAAAAACGATTTTGGCAAAAAATGTTGACGTGAAGTGCCCGAAAGAGTTAAGTGTTCCTGACGGCCAATTTTTTTCGTTGTTTAAAACCGACGTTCTCGTCGTTTATGCACTGAAATTTCCCTGCCGTGTCTTTAGCAAATCCAGCAGTCATAAACTGTGGTGTCTTGGCTTGACTTCCGCAATTCAAAATCGTTTCCAAATAAGCACGGTAGGGATGTAAGTTGTTGCTATGACTGATTAACGTGTCGCCCAGATAACAATCGATTTATGAGAAAAGTGAATGTAAGAAGAGATTTACGGGTCCTGTACCATCGGTGTCTGGCATGAGGTCCTGACCATCTTTAACAATTTTCACTGTCAAACTCAACATTGTCTTGCTTAAATCCACATAATAGTCAGCTAATCCAGGGATATTGAATTCGAAAGGTCCGTAGTCTGTAATCACAGTTGACGTTTGATAACCAATCACGTGTCTATGCTCCTGCTGACCGCAGGTAGGTAGAATGGTGAAAAGATCCAATTCACGATTAACACATTCAGTACTGTCTTTATGAATGATACATGCCATTTTTTAAGTCTTTAGTCGAATACAGAGTGCTCTGGTCGAATGTTTTGCCCTTTTTTTTCGTCGTTTTGAATGACAGGGTGGTTGATTGTTTTGATTAAGGAACGTTTTAAATGCGTCCTGCACCTTTGGCTGTTTACGAGTCGAATGCAGTTTTACATTTGAAGCTCATTTATCATTATTTTTACCTTGTCCATGACCACGTTGGACCCTCGTACCCAGGTCTTGAAGTAGGTGACCGCCGGTCTTGTGCATTCGTGAAACTGATGATTGTTTGAGATTCTGCCCGGCCATCACACTAAGCACTCTTATACCACCTTTTAGGGCGTGTTTACCGAGAATTTTACCCATTGATTTGAGTAATGGCGTTGCTCTATGTAACAAATTTGTAAAAATGGAACCAAGACCATTGCCAGTCCGAAAAGGTGTACCTCGAAACACAGGTAAGGTATGCCATTTTTGAGTTAGATAATGCTGTAAAAGCACATCGCTGTCGGATGTGTATGGGACATGCATCTTGAATTAGATGAGAAAAAATACAACCGAAGTACTACTTTAGGATGATGCTGATGAATTCGCTGTTGATGCCGGCTCTGTAAATCGTGACATCCGTTCACTATTTGCTACTTTCAGTGAATAAAGAGGGCGCTGTGTTTTTTGAAAAAATGGCTGCGAAAGTAGGATTCTTCCAATTTTAAACTAAAAAATAGATGATTGTTTAGGATAAAAATTCGTTCTAATACCTATTAAGAGAGAATGTTATCTGGGATTGGTGCTCTGTGTTATAAAAGCAGTGTTTAAACTACTGTGAGTCCTACTTAGCTTAGTTCAAATAATGCCACCAGGGCGGTGCCACTTAAACTGAAAGTAGCGAATAAAGGTTTCTTACGGAAATGCAGTTTCACCACAGTCTTCCCTAAAATAAAGGACAGTAAATCACCATGATCTGAATGAACTACGATTTTGATCATGTCAATGACGTCTTTACTTTAGGGAAAATAAATGTATGATAAAGGTTTGATAAATCACGTCTCGTCTTGCATGCGACACAGGAATGATTCGTAGAAGCGGTGCATATCTGTTGCCCACGACTTGAGGCCAAATGATGTCTGTGTATGAATAATAGCCATGTATTCCTCTTGTAAGATCGATCGGTGTCGAACCTTTGCCTGTTTCAAGCGCCGAAACAGTGAGATCTGGGTGTAAGCCTAACGTGTAACACAGACCCTCGCTAAAATTTATTTAACGGCCCTCCGAGCATTTGAAATGAAAACACTTCTTGAATGTGAGATTGATGTTGTAAAAAGCCTGTTTTGACTGGGGAATCGATTTAACGAGCGCTTCAACAACATCTCTTCAGTTATCGTAATACCCTTCAGAAATTTTTAAGATGTGTTGTTCTGGAGGTTCAAGTGGGTCGAAGATAACACAGCCAATGAAACCGTCGTCTGCATCATTTATGGGAATTGAAACAGGAAATTTCGATTTCTTTTTCAGAAACCTCTCCGGAAAAAAAACCAATATTAGTGACTGCAGGAAATTCAATGAAGTGATCTGTGGATCCGTCAAACTGCACAAATTTGTCGACCAGCTTTGCATCAACATCGATGATACTAAAACTGTCTTTTAGAAATTAGAAGGCAATTTGGTACTCTTAAATTCAACGACCTTTTGGTATAAAGTGGGAAACTTTGGATACCTTAACGCGACGGTAAATTCGGGCACCCACTTAAATGGTGCATTGTAATCTGGAGACACAGTGAAACGCTCCTCAAAGTATATATCGGACGAAGCATTAAAGATCTTGCAGAATTCAGGTGAATTAAAATGAATCCCTACAGTCAGTGGTAAACTCACTGCGGTGACTTGCCCTGAAGAAGTGTTGTCATGATAAAAGAAGACTTCTCTCAAATATGCCTGCAAAACCAGTTCGACTTTCGAGTATCAAAGACGAGAGCATTGGATTTCTCTCAGCTGGTAAAATATTGAATTTTATTTTCTCCTCGATTAGATCAAGCTTAAAACCTATTTTAAAAGTATTGTTTATGTCTGTAATGTTCTTGAAAAGCGCTGGGAAATGAGTTTCCGTTAATGCAACCTCCCATCGACCTTGGAAACAGCGTACGAGGCAGCCTCATAATAAAATGATCAGTCGTGTTGGACAGTTTTTTGCCATCTGTTGCAGTATTTGAGAGTAAAGTAACGTAGAAATCCGTGTCTTCAAACATGATGCTGACAATGTCGAATCACAATCACAACTGATCCATTAAATAGCTGGTTAAACGTTTAAAAGTTCGTTCGCTCGAACCCAACTGTTCATGCTGCCGGGATAACCACGCCATTTCACAACAGCTTCACACATACCCCATCTCGTGTGCCATCGAATAATTCGTTCAATGTTATATACTTCATGCATTTTCACCTTTTGCAACTCCTGTTCGTAGAATACCCCAGCAATCTCATCGCTGCGATAATCTTTTATTTTGTAAACAATGGGTTTTCTGTAATCGACTATTGAGACTTCAAACACTTCTTTAGTCCAATTCGGTAGATAACCCTTATCAAATATGTTTTTCACTTTTGAAATACGCACATGATCACCTATTTGCAACTTCGGTGTTGTTTGCGGAGCAGCTGTGTAATAACACCGCATTTTCAACCACAGTGTCGGTGCATTACGATCATTAACTTCAGATGGTGCGATGCCCAGTGATCAGTGAACACGACTGTTGTAGCCTAGCACGCGATCAGGTAAGACGTTGTGTCGGCATATGTAAAATACTTAAACATCCGGGTTTTTAAGGTACGGTTAAAGCGTTCGGCTGTTGCGGCCTTCACATCTGATTCGGTTGCAAAGAAATTAATGTTGAGTGTTTTAAAATAGTCGTGTTTATTTAAAAACTCCTTCCCTTTATCACTGTTCACTTTGAGTGGTACCTGACCATCGGTAAAAAATTTTTGAAAGGCTTTTTGAAGCGCTTGACCTGTCTTCGTTTTTAGTGGGACAACCCAAGCAAATCAAGAGAAAACATCAATGCAGGTAAGGAGAAATTTAATGCCGTCGTTCTGTTTTGACAGACTCGGTAGATCCACCAGACAAACTTGAAATTGGTCGAAGGGAGAAAAAATTCTCAGTTGTGTGGTTAACGATGACGAACAGGTTTATGTAGTGTGTAAGTTGGAACACCACTTAACCATTCACCAGTCTCTTTTCAGATCGATTTGTATGTATTGCCAAATCGCGCACACCATCGAACCCAGCAGGGTGTTGACGATTTGTAAATGCTTCATACAAGACGAGATGGTAAATAAACCGTTTGCAACAAACCCGTAAATATAAAAGCGTTGTTAAAATTGTAAAAGAGAATGCGCAGTACATATAGTAAACAAACCGCAGAAGAATATCAAATGATTAAAAAAATTCACCCTATCGAGGAATTCCGAAACAATTTTAGCATAGGGTGGACAACACAGGAAAAAATCCTGCATACGCTTAACCACACGGTGAAAAAAAACCTGCGCCCTGTGCTTAACTTTAAGATGGAGAATGCCATTGAGCCAAAAACTGTGACGAGAAAAAGCTGCAAGTGCAGAAAAAAACGCGGATCAAAAACCGCATTGCTGCCAAATGACAGGAAAAATTCCTGTACATCACAGGTCAGACTGGAAACAAAAGTCGCAAGCAACATTTAATGACGTCAAAAACAGTAAAAAAACGCAGGTAAAAGAAAAAGGAAAACGAGGATTGACCTTAACACTGTGTGTGCAATGGATTAAAAATGGGGATTGGAGGAAAAAATGATGGCATTAGAGTCACAGAGTAACGAGATTGATGAATGAAAGCTTGATGCTCAACCCACTGGCCTGTGTAAGGCACACAATCAAGGAACAATGGAAAGTCGTAGTGAATTTCTAAACTAAATTCTACTTAAATCTCGTATAGAATGCTGCCAACATTGCGCGAACTACGCTTGCACTTAAAAAGCGTAAACCATGAGAAACAAAATTATTTAAAACAAACATCAAACTGAGCAACCAGAATGCAAAAATATCACAAAAAGTAGAAGAAAATTAAACATTCTTAGCAAGAAACTGTATTTATAATAGTTTGCCATGTCAATTGTCAACCCTCTAAACTACGGGCCAGAGTTGTCATTAGTCAATTGAAACAATGCACCGATTAACATAAAATTAAAAACAAACAATACACCTTGAAGCAGAAATAGTTTTATTTAGAAGAAAATGTAAAAGGGTTTGGAAAAAATTTGGTTGTCCGAGAAACAATAGTTAATTAGTAATTAGGCACTCAAATTGAGAGTGCCAGTCATCTTAGCAACCCTCGATTTCCTTGCTGTATTTTAAGTATTATACTTTTTTAAATATTTGCTTCATTTCTAAGTTTTCTATTTGCTCATTAAATTATAAAAAGTATTTTAAAAGACTTCCATTGCCATGAATTGAAAACTTGGAAATTGAAATTCCATGAACAGGTTATTCATGAAAACTTATCCATGCCTTCTGTGCACTATTTAAAGTGCAAAATGGAACAAAACAGTGTACCATTTTTCTAATTATGTTACTGTATGTTTTTTTCTCTTGTGTCAATTTTTTTTACAATATTGTAAATCATTTTCTACAAGACATATCACACTTGTGTATTTTGTCATATACTTTTCTGTGGCGTACTACGAAGAATGATGCAAAACGTCACGTGGTACGGCGACATAAAAAAACTACGAATGGGCAAGCTATCCCTATCTTGTTGGCTATGCTTATAGCATTCTTAGCGTGGCCCCCAGTTCTGCGTGCCAGCTAGCGGGCATTTTCAGAAACCCACACGCACAGCAGTCTCGCTGTTGAAGCTGGTTCACCTCCTAATCTTACACCGTGGGAGAACTTTATATAGACAGGGTGGGTGTTTACAAAAATTAGCTTACTTTGTGCCTAGACGTATTTCCGTTTTCGTAATAACTACATTTTCGTTGTTGGCTGTGACTAAAGCTCGAAATTATTCAGATTGACTGCAGAGTGCCGCGATTTATCGTTAATTTTTTATAGAGTCAGAGATCATAAAACGGTATGCAGAAATCGATGAAATGTTACCTTACTTAATAAATATGCGTTTTGTGAATTGATTTTGAACCAGAAACAACACAAAATGGCATTTTTATTGGTTAATTCGTTCGATGTTTACTCTTTTCTACCTCAGAGAATTCTATGGTCGTAAGTTAAAAAAAACACAGAAAGTGGTGCATGCGTATTCCTACTTCCTGTGCACACCGTCCTTAGGAGAGTACGAACATGGAATAAAAATACGGACAACTGCATGCATAATCGCCGATTCTACAACTGCTGGAATAGGCTAACGTGTGATTGGCCAATATTAACCTGATGATGTTGCCCTGCAGCGCACGCTATCGCATGTGATGGCAGGGCACGCTTCTACATATTATACTTATATTGACTTATTGTCATAATTCAGTATTCAAGATAAAAAAATTAATTGTGATTCATCCGAGGATTTACCACTTGATTACCATAACAGGGAAATATCGCACAAAAACAGTACACATGTATGCGCTTTAGAAATTTACTAACAGTCGTACTCAGAGAAGCCCATGGAGTACACATGAATACGTATATTTACATTAAATAAATATTAAAAATATTTACTCCATGCAGAAAACTTTCTAAACAAAGTGGTTCTCAACTACTACCGCGAAAAATTAGCAACATTGTATTTTTAGGGAATTTGGAAGCATTAACAAAATATTAACAACAATAAAGTCTTAAAAAGATCAAAACACTTCTCAACGTTGAGCATGAACTTAATAATGAAATAATGAGAAAAAACAAACCTCAAATTTTTCATTATAATTCTATTGGTAATTGATGTCTGTAATCTCAATATACACTATTGTTTATAAAAATCGCAACACCCTGATGGAATAGCCCAATCTGCATTAAATTTGGAGCATTTGCATATCATGGGTCAGAAAAGAAACCATTAGATTTTCAGGTCAATACAATGCGTTTTATTGTCACATTAGTATCGGGTGAAACCACTGTGGGATGCAATTACAGCCTCTAAACGTCGTGGCATTGAGTCAAACAAGCTCTGAATAAGGGCCTGGGGAATGTCCTGCCATGCTCTGTCTACACGGGTATACAGTTCATCGACAGTTGCTGCTGCAGGAGTCTGACGAGCCAATCGATAAGCAACCCTGTCCCACACATGTTGATTGGGGACATGTCTGGTGAACGAGCAGGCCAGGGGAACAAGGGCGTCTGATGTGTTTGGAAAAAGGCGAGGACATTTCTGGCCACATGCGGTCGGGCATTGTCCTGTTGGAATATAGCGCCTGGAAGATTCTGCAGGAAGGGGATGACCTCGGGTTGCACAACTTCCCTGATGTACCGGTCACTGTTCAGATTGCCATGGATTCTGATCAGACGGGAACGGCCATGGTAACTGATTGCACCCCACACCATCACCCCTGGCGTTTGTCCTGAATGACGCTGCAGGATGCATTCTGGAAGGTCGCGCTCGCCACGATGTCTTCTGACTCGTATCCTGCCGTCATGGTGCTGCAAGTTAAACCTTAACTCATCCGAAAACACAACTTGTTGCCATTCAGCTTGCCACTGTTGGTGTTGATGGGCCCATTGCAACCTGAGGCGCCGGTGGTTTTGAGTCAAAGGAATCCGCAACAATGGTACTCGTGCCATCAATCCTCTGGAAATCAAACGGCGTCGTACAGTGCTAGCAGACATTGTCCTGCCTACTGTAGCACCCCACTGTTGTGCTAACACTGTGGAAAAGGCTGTACGATCTGCTACACACATGCGATAGAGGTGTCTGTCATCTCGCGTTGTCGTCGTGCTGGATCTTCCTGAGCCTGGTCTTCGGTGTGCCCTGTTCTCTTCGCTTCACTGCCTCCATGCACGCATAATTGTCGTTCCATTACGTCGTACACGAGCAGCAATGTCACGATACGACCATCCCGCTTCACGCAGACCAATTATGCGTCCTCTTTCAAAGTCTGTCAGCTGTTGATATGGTACCCTTCGTTGTCGTCGAAGCATGGTGTTCTTTCAAGCAATTACTCTGAAAATCTAATCATTTATACTCTGACCCATTGTATGCAAATATTGCAAATTGCATATGGATTAGATCATTCCATCAGGGTGTTGCGATTTTTATAAACAGTAGTGTAATAATATAAGAATAAAATCTACATATTCTTCGCGCTTCGATACGACTTCGATAGAGTATTTTAAAGAATAAAGTAAAATGAAAACATTAATTTCTTGATAGTTTACAAAAGTATTTCTCAATCTTTTTTCTTATGTCGAACACCTTTTAATATTTTTTTAAAAAAAATGGCAATTTTCAATAACATTGTAATTACAAGTTAAAATGTAATGACAAAATTGATTGAGAGCCTGAATCGCATATCCAGTACTCTAATATACGTATATTAAATTAACACGAATTTTTAAAAATATTTTTTATATAATAATCTTTGCATCATCTATAATGAATAACTTAAAATATAGACATCATGAATTTCTTGATATTTTGGAATAGTGTTTTTAAATATTTTTTTTCTCTTGTACACCTTGTAATATGTAGTCAAGAAGCCTGATCAACACAAGCGGTCGACAATCGACAATCGAACAGCGCAGGGAAAAACGAAACGAGCGGTCCGAAAGCAACGCTTTCACTGCCATACTCATCCAGGAAGTAACCAGGGGAAGTACATTGAACTAGGCAAGAAGCCAGATGAAACCTAGTTAAGTCATCCAGAGGATAAGATGGGGTCCTTTGCTATAAGGACGATAGAGATGATTGTTGATTGACGAGGAGCTATGAGATCCAGTATTCGGGAAAGATGGCCTTTTGGATGTCGTCGAAATTGATGTCCAGGACGTGTCGAGGCCTGCGATGCCTGAGTAAACTTCTAAACGTGAGTGGATGCTCCAGAATATCTGCAACCAGGGGATTGGGATGGTCCTTAATCTTCGGAAGCAACTTATTCAACGACTCCTGGACATAGTTACCAATTGGAGGTACATGGAAATCTTCAGCAATTGAAATATTTGTTGCGACTCTCCTATCAAGTTGGGCGATAGTCCTCAGAGTAACGTTTTGGAATGTTTGGAGATCCTTCCATCTGGATTTGCATATTGTAGCCCTGGCAGGCATACCATAAAGAAGAATGGCTCGTATAACCATCTTATAAAACAAGAGTTTGCTATCCATTCCAAGGGCGCTGTTTCGCCCCAGAAGAGCAACTAAACTAAACTTAGCCTTCTTAGCTTTACTTTTCGCATAGGAGACGTGGTCACTCCAATTTAACCTGGCATCTATCATCACTGCGAGGTAGTTGTAATTCTTAACCTATTCGAGCTCTTTACCAGAAAGGAAGAGAGGACTCGGTGGTTTCCAACGTTTCTTCGTAATGAACATTGCCTTGCATTTGTCAACATTTAGGTCAAGTCTCCACTTTGCAAACCACTTCTCGCACAATCGTAAGGCCTTTTGTAAGCGTGATATAACGTGAGCAGGATTGCGGTCAGTAGTCATGATGGCTGCGTCGTCAGCAAAGAGATATAGCTTGCACTTGGTAAAAGTTGGGAAGTCATGGATGAAAAAGTTGAACAGTGCAGGGCCCAGGACAGAGCCCTGAGGAACACCAGCATTGACGTCACAAGGGTTAGACATGGAGCAGCCAACCTTGACACGAAATGTCCTGTTTGACAGAAAGGAACTAATCAAGATAATCAGTTCATCCGAAAAACCACAAGTAATCATCTTATATATGAGGCCCTTGTGCCAAACCTGATCAAAAGCTTTACGGACATCCAAAAAGACAAGACCACCATACTTAGCACAGTTAAGAGGAGTGTTTAGATCCGCAACAAGCCTCCAGATCTGAAGTTGGCAGGAGTGACCTGGACGAAAGCCAAATTGCTCATCACGAACGAGATTGTTTGCTACACAGAATTCGTCAAACCTCGTCAGAATGATGCGTTCGAAAACTTTTCATAGCACGGGTAGCAAACTTATGGGCCTGTAGCTGACAGCAAGAGCAGGGTTTAGACCAGGCTTTGGTATGGTAACTATTACGGACTCTTTCCATTGGTCGGGGAAGTAACCAAGTTTCCAGCAGTCATTCATGGCTTTGGTAATGATCAAGACTATATTAGAAGGCAAGTTCTTGAGCGCACTGTTAGTAATGGAATCAATACCTGCTGCTTTCTTTGTTTTAAGTCGCTTGATGACGTCGGAAATTTCTTGGGCACTAATGACTTCCTCAGGGGTGGGAACACGATGAATGCACTGGTAAGCGATACACCCAACGTTAACTAGCTGAGTGTTTTGGAGGCTGTCCAAGTTTGTTTCACCAAGCGTGATAAATTGACTTTTCAGGGAATCGACGATCAATTGAGCATTATCCCCGTCACTGATGACAACGTTGCCATTTCCTGCAAGCAGTGGCGGCAGTTTGATTGGTCTGTTGCCCTTTAAGGCCCTCACAGTTCCCCAGAGCGAGTTGTCCTGGACAGACAAGGACTTCAGTTTCTCGCTCCACCTTTGATTTCGTAAAGCTTTAACCTCCTCTTGAACCTTGCGAGAAAGCCGGTTGTACTTGGTTTTGAAGAAGGGAAGTCGCTTACGCTGCCATAATCTTCTGTAAGAATTTCTTTCGAGAATAAGACGCCTGATATAAGGAGGCAGGTCGAGATGTTCAGGACGCTTACGATCGATAGTAGAGGTACTGGAAGTAGTGGCATCTTTGACAACACGGGTGATAGCATTAATATTACTATAGATATCCTCCTTATCAATAACCTCCTTGTAAGGAATGCTATTATCTCTAAGAATATCCCTAAAGAGCTTCCAGTCCTGTTTAGAGCGGAGCACAATCTTCTTATCGATGTTTAAGCCCTCAAACATAAGCATCACTGGACGGTGGTCAGAAGATAAATCGTAGACTGTGAAAATATTATAGGGCTTGAGGAAACCTTTAAGTACTGCAATATCTAGCACGTCGCTAACAGGTGAGTGGTCGCAGTAGTATGTGTCATCAAGGGGACCAGCAAAGAAGGTGTCAATCTCGTTTAAGGTATATCCATATAAGATATTGCCGTTTTGATTGGGGCATTTGGAGTTCCACGCATGGTGCGTGGCATTCAAGTCGCCTGCAATAACAACTGGGATGGGCCGAGACAGCAGCTCGTCAAGTTCGCACGGATCAAGCTTGTGCTTGGGTGGGTTATATAAAGAGATGAACTTGATTTCGCCTGCGTCCACATCGTTTATAATCACGGAGACTGCTTCCATTTCCACAAAGTCTGGGGTGACAGACTCACGATGATCAATGCCGTCCTTAACAATGATCGCTGCTCCACCAAAAGCGTGGCTGGCATTATTACCCAGTGGCCGATCCTTGCGATAAACACGATACCCAGGCAAGATGAAGACTTGAGTAGATTTCAGGTGCGTCTCGCACACGAAGGCGATGTCGACATTCTAGTTTGCAAGGAAATTATAGAATTCGATGCGCTTGCGAGCGATTCCTCTTGCATTCCAATTATTGCAACGGAGTTTCCCTTGATTAATGATCTTGTATGGGTGTCTGTCCATGATCATTTGTTAGATTCGTGAGAGGCAATCTGTGGCACTGCTTTTCCACTTTCCTTATATTGATTTAGCAAATTTCCCAGGAACCTGTAAACATCACGCAATTGATTGTGGTCGACCGTACGTGTCCCGTGTATCAGCAGAACTGGATGCGACCGAAGCATAGGATTTTCCCTCTACCACTTTGGTGCTTTTGATCCTTTTGATCTGTGGATATTTGGGACACTTGGTGTAGCTAGAAGTGTGCTGACCAGAACAACGTATACATTTTGTGGGGTCTTTGCCTTTTATGTTAGTACAATCCCTTGACTGATGGTCGCCAGCGCACTTATTACATCGAGGCGATTCGGTGCACCCTTGGGAAACGTGACCAAAACGTAGACAGTTATAGCATTGTAAGGGCCTTTTCTTGCCTCTAAATAACTCAACAATAACAGCAAGAGGACCGACACGCTTCAAACTCAAAAATGACTTATTATGTTCAGTATTCTAGAGGATAACTAAATCATTGGCATTTCCACTGAACCATTTGCGTTTTTAAGCCTTATTGCTTTCTCCGGAAAATAATTCGCCTTCCTGAGGTCGTCGGCAAAGTCTTCAAGGTCATACGTTGTGTCGACATTTCGGACAACGTATTTCAGCATTTTTTTAGGATTTTAGCTGGTGATGCTGAATCTTAAGCACATCGTTGCTTTTCACTCCGGACACAAGAGTTTTATGGATCTCTTCGTCGTGACACCTGATCTTTATGGTGTCCTTTCGACCTGTGTGGGCGGTAATTTTGTCAAGAGGTACGTGTTTTTTGATCTCCTCCAAAATCTCCTTTATTGGCTTCCCATGGTGACAAACTATGATTTGCGAGATATATATTGCTCCCTTTTCACGGGTGACATTAATATGGGATAAACTGTGTTTAGCTTTGTTAGCTCGAAGGGCTACAGAGGCACTAGCGCTGACATCAAAAGTGGACTTAATATTGTCGATCCTAACACCTCCTTTGTTCCTCTTATTATGTGCAGTCCGCCAGTCATCTCCATTAATGTCAGCAGAGTCATTATCAAGCCTTCTCTTTGTGCTTGTTCTTGATGAGGAGCTACTGTCGCTGCCCGCGCCCAGACCTGCAGAACCTTCTTTACAATCGCATGGAGGAACAGCGTTATCCATTAACATGGGCGAAACGGATGGAATGGCAGAGCCCATAAATTCCTTGATAGCATTGCTATGATTGGCAATGCCGTTGGTAGTTTCCAAATTCGCACGCTTTACATCCTCTCTAAAACTATCAATATTTGTGTTTACACTGCTAATATCATTAGTCAGCGATTCCAACCTTGTTTCTAATTCTAGATATTTTTTGTTCAATTCCGAACGTAATGCCTCAAGCTGGTCATTTATAATGATGTCAAAAGCAAGAAATCTGGGGTCTTTACATGCATCTTTGTAAGCTACATCACAAGGTAACACCTTACCGTCAGCATATTTAATAGTAATGCTAGCGGATTTCGTAAACGCAGCGCCTGATGTCGCCATGAAGCAGGTGTGGTGCTGGGTTTTGCCGTCCTTAGAAGGACGCACCTACTCAGGACGACTCAGTTTAAAAGACTTAAAAAGTCCTACCTTGTTAGTCCTATCTATCTTGGAGAATCCACCGATGGAATAGGTACGTCGTCGTCCGTCAAATGGGAGAGTCGTCGCGCAGTAGCAGCAGTGTGTCCAGATCCGAGATTGTGAGATATATGAGATTGTGGTATGATGACCATAAATGATGACTGAGCAACATAGCTTGATTTGACACAAGCGGTCTTCCACGAGGGTGTTTATATACCCCAAAAAATCGACAATCGAACAGTGTAGTGTATCGGTATTCGAGTGGAACTTGAAGCATAGCTTCCATAATCTCACCCTTCATAATCATATTCCAAGGGAAATACACTGAACTAGAAAAGAAGCCTGATGTACCCACAAAGGTCATCCAAAGTATGAAAGAAAAATGCCTCCTCTTGGTGGAGGAAAATTTGATTGACGACTGTCTAGACTA
>JAHWFO010048558.1:746809-784620 GCA_023313115.1 Rhysida immarginata | reverse complement strand
TTCATACTAAAACAAGAAGTTAATCCTCGCGAGGAAGATATATGAAAATAGCGGAAGCCCTGAGATCATCTATTTTTACCGTTTTATCTCACTTTTTAACCCCCCTCCCCAATTTTTTAAATTGAAAAATTGATTTTCTTGAACGTAGTATTTAGAAAGTGTAAAAGAGCTCTATCTTCTTTTGTTTCTCATAATTTCCGATCGAATGATATATGATATGCCATATATTGCCATAGTTCTAAAGACCAAGTAACTGCCACCCCCACAATTCCTATCCCATTGGGACAATTTGGCCCAAAGTTCATAGCAATGTTGATCTTGCTTAGAGGAATCTACATACCGAATTTCACTCCTTTATATGCATAAATACGCGTAGACCTTTTGGTTCCCTCTAATTTCCGACCTCAGTGGGCCAATCAAAACCAAACTAAACAGTATATGTGCGCATAGCCATCATAAGCTACATTCCGAATTTCAACCTTATACCTCAAAAAATGGGCTGCAAATGGGTTCTACTCATAACTAAGGGATGACCCTCTAATTGCCTTCAAGGACTTAAAGGAATCAACTAGGAGTAGAAGCCTAATGTCCAATCCGTACCTTCCAGTTGGGGCAGCCTGTTAGTAATCATGCCTTGTGCATGGTGAACGGACACGGGTGCGCTTCCTCCAACACGCACTGGGCCAGCGCGGAGGATCTTGGCCCACTACTCTCTAAACACATGACTACTTCTCAAAATTGGCCATGGCCCTCAGTTCCCGGCAGCCAGATTGTCCCTGGTTACGGTGGCAACCAGCAAGACATGAAGTCAGAGGGTGCTAAAAATATCCGGTTCGGACCTGGCCACCACAAGACACTGACCCTGGCTACCTATAATGGACGTTCCCTTTCCTCAGAGAGTCGTCTGCAAGAACTAGAAGAAGAATTGGATAGGATCAACTGGGATATCATTGGACTCTGCGAAGTAAGAAGAAAAGGTGAAGATAAAATCGAGCTGAACAGTGAGCATATACTATACCACAGAGGAACAACCGACGGAAGAGTTAGTGGTGTTGGATTTTTTATTCATAAGAAATGGAAGAATCAAATCATTGAGCTTGATAGTGCCTCCGACAGAATTGCAAGATTGGTCATCCAATTGTCGATAAGATACAAGACACAGATCATACAGGCCTATGCGCCAACCACAAGCTACTCTGATGAGGAAGTCGATGACTTTTATGAGGAAGTTAGCAAGATGAACCAAACAGGAAACTATTATCTGAAAGTCCATCCAGTTTCTCATCATTATTATCTGAAAGTCGTTATGGGCGACTTTAACGCCCGTGTCGTAGTAAAAAAGAAAGGAGAAAATTTTCTTGGTAGTCATGGTTATGGCACAAGAAATGAAAGAGGAAACATACTGGTGAAATTTGCAGAGTACGAACAACTGTATGTCATGAATTCCTTTTTCAAGAAGAAACCCCAGCGTAAATGGACTTGGAAAAGCCCAAATGGAGCAACTAGTGAAATAGATTACATTCTGGCAAATAGGAAGCACTTGATCCACGACTGCACTGTTCTCAACAACTTCAACACAAGAAGCGACCACAGACTGGTAAGATGCAAGCTTGTTCTAAACACGAAAACAGAAAGACGAAAGCTTTTCAGGAACACAAAGAAGATCATCAACATTGCACGCCTGCAAGAACGCAGAAAGGAATTCCAGCTAGAACTGCGAAATCGCTTTGAAATCTTACAGAGCGGCATCCAAGAAGATGACATCACAGATATTAACAGGACACTAACTAATCACATAAAAGAAGCAGCGAAGTAGTAGCTGGAGAACAAGTTTCCAAACCACAGACGAAACTCACAGAAGAAACGAGGAAATTAATGAAGAAACGAAGAGAAATAAAGACAAAAAGAGAAGATACAAGATCAGTAATAGAATATGCGGAGCTTTACAAGACAGTACACTAACACATCACAGAAGATGTTCGGAAGTTCAACTGCAATCTTGTCAAAAAGGCAGTTGAAGATAACAAGAGTTTGTAAAATGCGAAGAGAAGGCTCTGCATTGGAAGAAGAGGAATATTTTCACTCAAGAGAGCAAATGGCACAATCACGAAGAATGGAAGTGAAATCATCGAAATTGTGGAGGACTTCTACAATAAACTTTTACAAATGTGAAGATGATAATGACGTAAGAAGAGCAGAGCAACTGAAAGGAAAAAATCATTAGATGGTCAGTGAGGGTTTTTTAATGGTACGCCTACCTCAGCTGTTCGAATTAAATGATGAAAAAAAAAAAATTCCGCAGCCCGGATTCGGGCCAGGAACCTTTGGCTCGGACCGCCAACGCGCTAACCAATTGCGCCACTGAACTGAACATTTTTCTTTCCTATTTTTCATCATGATAAAAGTATAAACTCCTGGGGAAACCAGAAATAAATATACAAATCGGAAGAAAATGTGGATATGATAAATAAAGACAAAGTAAATAACTCTTTAACCACAACAAAAATTAAGTAAAAAGAAAAATACAACCTAATCCTAGAAGCGCTTTTCGAGGGCGAAGCTCTCATCATTCAGCAGGTGGAAAAGAAGGGAGTAACACACCAGATGATACTGAGTGTGAAAATCGACAATCGAACAGTGAAGTGTACATTCAGTAGGATGGGACGAAAGCAGCGCTTTCACAAAGCTCATCTAACCAGAATAAACTCCAAAGGAAATACACTGAGGTAGTCAAGAAGCCTAACCAACCCCAGCGGTCTTCCATATTATACGAAAAAGAAAGTAAGATTGACGATTGTCAGAAACAAAAAACAAACGAAATAAAAAATACAAGGAGAAATAAGATTATCACATCTTCCAGTAGTCTGGGAAAGAGACGTTGCTAATATCTTCAAAATTGATGTCAAGAACGTGCCTCGGTTTACGATACTTCGTATGCCAGTTCATATTCATTGAGTTCTCCAGTATCCCTTTCACAAGCTTATTGTCGTGAGTCTTCATCTTCTGTATCATAATCAAAAGGAGATCCTGTATAAACTTACCGATATGGGCCATGTTTAAATCGAGGTGGATGGATTGGTTTTTCACCGTCCTTCTGTCCAGCTGGGCAATGGTCCTCAGGGTAACATTCTGGAATGACTGTAGTTCACTCCATCTGGTTTTACAGATAGTCGCCCACGCAGGCATGCCATAGAGGAGTATGGTCCGGATAATCGATTTGTACAGAAGCTTGTTGTCAATGCTGAGGGCGCTGTTGCGACCCATAAGAGCTATGATACTGTACTTAGCCCTCTTCACTTTGTTCAGAGCATAGGACATATGCTGGTTCCATGAGAGTCTTGAGTCAATGATAACTCCCAGGTACTTGTAGTTGTCCACCCAGTCCAGTTTCTTATTAAACAGAACAAGAGAATCTGGGGGATGCTTGAGCTTCCTATTGAGGTACAAAGCCTTGCACTTTCCGACGTTAAGGTTCAACTTCCAGCAGTTAAACCAGTCTTCGAACTGCTTCAAGGCGCACTGCAGCCGAGTGATAACGTGAGCCGGCTGGTGTGCCCATGTCATAATGGCAGTGTCATCCGCATAAAAATACAGATTACAATTATCGGGTTTTGGGAAATCATGTACAAAGTAATTAAATAGCATAGGCCCGAGGACAGAACCCTGAGGGACACCGGCCTTTACAGCACGGGGTGTGGAAAGATTTTCTCCAACCTTGGCTTGATAGGATCTGCCGTCAAGAAAGGATTTCACCATCAAGATCAAATCGGCAGGGAACCCGTCTCTGATCATTTTGTAGACAAGGCCCTCATGCCACACTTGGTCAAAAGCTTTACTGACATCGAGAAATACCAACCCACAGTACCTGGATAGGTTCAGGGGGGTGTTCAGGTCTTCAACGAGCCTCCATATCTGCATCGGACAAGAGTGGGCAGCACGAAAGCCAAACTGCTCTTCCCGTAAAAGGTCATTTGCTAGACAGTGATCTTGGAATCTGACAAGGATCGTTCTCTCCAACACCTTGGACATCGAGGGTAGCAAGCTAATAGGTCGGTAGCTCGCGGGAATTGCAGGATTTTGTCCCTGCTTTGGGATACTCAACACAATAGATTTCTTCCAAGCCGCAGGGAAGTAAGAAAATTTCCAGCAGTCGCTAATGATATTGGTGAGAAATTCAATAAAGTTCTTTGGGAAATTCATAAGGGCGTTATTACTCACCTTGTCTTTTCCTGGAGCCTTCTTCTTTTTCAGTTTACTTATGATGTTGGCGATCTCACCAGCCTCGATGTTGTACTTCGTAAAATGCTTCGGGACTTCATCAAAGTTGTAGATACCTTCTTCCACACGCCGAGACATGATTTGGCTCTCGGGCTTATCGTTGGTAGGAGTAACAAACTGCAGTTCCAGTGAATCTGCAATGACTTGGGCCTTGTCCTGATCAGTTTGCACATAGTTACCTTGTGGTGTACGGAGTGGAGGAAGCATAACATTCTTCTTCTTCTTCTGTAAAGCTCTAACCATACTCCAAATGGAATTGTCGCGAGCCGACAAGCTTTTGAGTTTTCCATTCCATCTAGCGTCGCGAAGCTCTTTTATCTCCTCTTGAACTCTTCGCACTAACCTGTTGAACTTGGTTTTGAGCCAAGGTTCACGATAGCGTTGCCAAAGTCTACGGGTCCTGTTTCTTTCAGCAATTAGGCGTTGGATTCCAGGAGAGAGTTGGATTCGATGAGAAGGTTTTTTCTCTGATGGATACTTACTGACTTCTATGGCACTGTTAATACATCTGGTGATGTCATCAACAAGTTGATCGATGTCCTCTGTACAGTAAGCAACGTCGGGATGGTAGCCATAGTCCTTAAGAATATCTTTGTAGAGCCTCCAGTCGATGTACGAGTTCCTCTCGGAAATTTATGTCAACATTGTCAAAGTACAACGCCACAGGCTTGTGGTCAGAAGAAAGGTCATCAATCGTGAAGATATTGTACGGTTTGAAGAAACCCTTCAAGAGCGAGATGTCCAAAACGTCACTACTAGGGGAGTGGTCGCAGTAGTAGGTGTCCTCCACAGGTCCAGCAGCGATGATATCATCTCTACCTTGTATGTACCTATAGAGAATCATGCCGTTGTAATTCTGCGTTCTGGAGTTCCAGCTTGGATGCTTGGCATTTAGGTCACCAGCCAGGACGACTGGAGTGTCACCACTGAAGAGTTCATCAAGCTCGCAAATGTCAAGATAATGTTTAGGTGAATTGTAGAGCGCTACGAACTTCACTTCACCACAGGAGACGTCATTGATAATGATGGAGGCTGATTCCATACCTGCATAAGACTTGGATACTAATTCTTGGTGTTGAATTCCCCTCTTAATGATGATCGCAGCGCCCCCAGACGCACATCTTGCAGCATTTGAAGCCATTCGATCCTTACGGTACACACAATAGCCAGGTAGCTTGAAGTCTTGGCTTGGTTTGAGGTGAGTTTCACAGAGGAAAGCCACGTCAATTTCGTGATTTATCAGAAAGTTGTGAAACTCGATACGCTTTCGGGGAATGCCCCTAGCGTTCCATATCACGCACCGAAGTTCACCTTTGCTGATTACAGTATAACGTTGTGCAGCCATACTAAAATTAGTTGGACGTAAGGAGCCCACTCAACTGTGGGTAACTTTTGCCTAGATTAGAAAACAGATTAAAGATACGTCCTAATTGCTTATACATACCTGGTAGGTCGTTGATGTTGAGGCCTTTATCTTCCGGCGTAGACACAGTGGCAGCATAGGATTTGCCTGCTGTCACTTTAGAACTAGACATCCTTTGAACCTGGGGGTACTTTGGACATTTCGTGTAGCTTGATGTGTGCTGTCCACCACATCTGATGCACTTTGGGGGGTCTTGTCCTTTGATCTTGGGGCAATCTCTTGACTGGTGCCCCTCAGCACATTTATTACAACGAGGATCTTCCGTGCAGCCTATGGATACGTGTCCGAAGCACAGGCAGTTGTAACACTGTAGTGGCTTCTTGTTCCCTCGAAAGGCCTCCACTGAAACTGCCAGCGGCCCAATACGTGTTACGTTTTTCAATGATTGGTTGTGTTCGGTGTTCGGGAGTAGAACCAAAACCATTGGCATATCAATGGATCCTTTGGCTTTCCTCAATCGAATAACTTTTTCCGGGAAGTAGTTGGTTCTTTTTAGGTCTTCTTGGAAGTCATCGAGGTCATACGTAACATCCACATTACGAATTACGTATTTCAAGACCTTCTCCGACTTCAGTTGATGATGCTGAATTTTTAAAATATTATCAGATTTAATGCCAGAGACTAACCTGTTGTGTGTTTCTTCATCTTCACATTTAACCTTGATGGTTTCAGCTCTGCCCGTATGAACGGCGATCTTTTCGACTGGAACATGCTTCTCGAGCTCAGTTAAAATCGTCTTAAACGGGACGCCATGAGTCCGCACGATAATTGGCGGTACATACCTCTTTGTGATCCTATGGTCTTTATTAGCCGAGCGACCTTGTACATTCTTCGGATTCCTCATTCTAGTCGCGCTGACGACTTCTTCATTTATACTGGAGACGGTCTTTAGGTTATCGATCCTCGTGCCTTTTCTGAATTTTTTATTAGTGACACCAATCCAGGGACTGTCGTCCACTTCTTCATCAGTTCCGTCAGAGTGACTTCTCTTACAGCCACCGTTTGTCGAACAGTCACTATTTTCTATTATATCTATAGACTCCATACTATAAGAAGAGGAAATAGTTTTTAAGACATTACTTACCTTGCTGCTATCAACTGGATTATCTTCCGTGGAGTTACTTGCCTTCGGAGTCCCGGAGCATTTCCCAAAGGCTTCCTTAAGTTCGCTTATCTTGTCAATAACATCTCTACGAGAGTCCTTAATTTCCTTATTGATACCTTCGAACTTCTCCTCAAAACTTTTGTGTAGGGATTCGACTTTTTCCTCCAGTGCACTATACTTAGCGTTTATTTCATCCCGGAGGGCTTCTAACATTTCGTTGAACACTAGGTCAAAAGCAGCAAACCTAGCATCCAAGCAGGCATCCCGGTAGGCCTTTTCGCAGGACACAGTTTTACCATCCGCCACTAGCAAATGCTCTTTAGCCGACTTCAGCTTGGTTAATTTAGACGAAGCCATCTTGTATAAATGTATAGAACCAGGGGGGGGGGGGGGAAGTAACCTCGTAGCTAGGTGTGTGCTAAAGAAGCCGTCCTAAGAAGGACGCACCTAGCTCTAAGAAAAAAGAACAAGTCAGGTTTGCGAGAAAATTAATTCTACGCCAGGGACCCGCTCGTGAATGATTAGAATAATAATAGATGATATGAGAAAATGTCCTTAGTTAGGTTTGCGAGGAAATTAATCCCAACGCCAGGGACCCAGAAGGATAATGAGCGTCTTGATGTACTGGTTTACGGGAATATTAATTCCAACGCCAGGGACCAGCACATAAGACGTAACAGAAGGTGAATATCGCCCTGAAAAGGGCGCACCGTGAAATGAAAATAATGAAATGATACCTGAAAAGAGAGTAGAGTGATACCTTGAAGAGCTAGTCCGTTTTGATCGTCCTCAGCCTAGGTTCCGCATGCCAGGATATGATATATGAGTCACGATGACAACTCAAATTAGCAATATTAACCAATATTGGTTGGGCAACTCTTAATAATATCTTTAACCTCCCTTTTGAGTCTGGGAAGAGGGTCTTTTTTCACTAATTCGAAAGGTCCATCTTTAATGATTTGGTCAACTCTATTAAAATAATCCTGTTTGTTTAAAATAACGGTACTGTTGCCTTTATCGCTTTTCAAGAAAAAACAATCTTTTGATTTAAGGGACTTAACAATTTTGGAGGAGCGACGTTCAACATCAGAAGGGATGTAGTCCTGGACATTTTTAGCGATAGTTTTGCAGCACTGTTCACGAATAGCCCTTTTCTTAGGTTCGGGTAAAAACTTGATTCCTCCCTCAATATTACCTATTAGATTATATAAATCGTTCGCTTTATTATTGAATGAGAATTTTAGCCCTTTGCCTAAAAAATCTAATTCATCTTTACTAGGGTTAAAGATATTATTAAGAGTTGCCCAACCACTATACCATGTAGTTTAGTCCCTATTTTAACCATCAAGAATCCTACTATACCCAAGCTTTATGCTCTACCTAAAGTGCATAAACCAGGGAATAATATGAGACCCATCGTGTCCAATATCAACTCCCCCTTATATCCCATATCGAAACTCCTAGCAAAGTTCTTAAAAACCCTCAGAGTTTCCGATTTTGACAGTACCGTTAGTAATAGTGTAGAATTAACGAAGAAACTGGCCAATGTGGTAATTAACCCGAATGATATTTTAATCTCCTTCGACGTTGTCTCTCTCTTCCCTAGCGTTCCCATCCCTGAGACACTTATGTTTTTAAAAGAGGTCCTAGTTAGAAATAATATCTCCGAGAATCAAATTGACGAGATCCTCCGTTTAACTAGGATTTGCGTCAACAACAATCTTTTTAGTTATAAAGGTGACGTTTATGTCATGAAAAAGGGTACCCCAATGGGCTCGTGCCTTAGCCCAATTTTGGCAGAAATTTTTCTTAAATCGTTTGAGGATATCTTGAAGAAATCGGGCCACTACTTTCCCCGTATTTGGTTTCGTTATGTTGACGATATTTTTGCGGTGTTTGATCCTGTTGCTTGCAACGTCACTGATTTTTTGGATCATTTAAATTCTTTCTACCCCAGTGTTCAGTTTACTTTCGAACAAGAAGTTGATGGAAAATTACCATTTCTAGATGTTATGATTGTAAAGGCCTCTAACTCCCTTTCTTTTGATGTTTATCGTAAATCATCAAACCAGCTTAATTTTATCCCGTCAGATTCCAGCCACCCGTGGAACCACAAGCTTGCCACGTTTATCTCTATGATAGACAGAGCGATCAACCTTCCATTGGACAAGAAGACCCTGAACAAAGAAATCTCCACAATTAGAAAGATCGCCACCAGGAATGGATATAACCAAAGGACCATCACAAGGATTTTAAAAAAGAGGACGTTCCATAAATTTATCAAAGACAACACGACTTTAAAGAGAATCAAAGGGAAGTACACCACGATATCAATACCCTTTAATAATCAATTAGTTAAGGGCCTTAGCTCCATTTTTAGTAATCACGACCTAGCTTTATCTTTCAGCAACCCAAACCAAGCAAAACTATTATTGGGTAACCCAAAGGATAAGATCCCCCCACTCCTGCAGACTGGAATCTACAAGGTTAAGTGTCCTCAGTGCCCCAAGGTTTATTTTGGACAGACGGCCCGCAATCCTACCATCCGATTTAAGGAACATTTGGCCCACTTGAAGTATGGAAGAATAAACCTGTCAGCTGTGGCGAAACACTCGTTGGATACGGGACATAAAATATCATTCAACGATCTTGTACTTGTTAAAGCAATAAAAAATAATCGCCTTCTGGATGCCTTTGAAAGTTTAGAAATCTCATCAGCCAACAGCAAAAATTTACTAAACTCCGACAAGGGACCCATTGGAGATTCCCAACTGATTAACTATTGGTCCAAACGGACCAATCACTGATCTAGCCACCTTAGTGGGGTTTATCACTCTTTCTGTCATTGGTGCTGTCAGACTATAAATATCGGTCTTGTTCTTTTTCACACTCAGTATCATCTGGTGTGTTACTCCCTTCTTTTCCACCTGCTGAATGATGAGAGCTTCGCCCTCGAAAAGCGCTTCTAGGATTAGGTTGTATTTTTCTTTTTACTTAATTTTTGTTGTGGTTAAAGAGTTGTTATTTACTTTGTCTTTATTTTTCATCAGTTAATTGAAAGGAAAAGGTGAACTGCCACCGGTTATGGAAGGCGAACTTGACAAGGCTATTAAATCCATGAAGAAAGGAAAGTCCCCCGAAGAAGACGGAATTACAATTGACCTGATTAAGGAAGCAGGAGAAGAATTCAACAAGTTACTGGCAAGTTTTTTCACGAAATGCCTTGAGATGTCAGACGTACCAGATGATTGGAATAATGCAATGATGGTTCTATTTTTCAAAAAAGAAGACAATATCGCCCTATCAGCCTTTTGTCAGTTGTTTATAAGATCTTCAGTAAAGTCCTGACAAACAGACTTGATTCAGCACTAGACTCAGCACAACCAAGAGAACAAGCGGGCTTTCGAAGTGGATATAGCACGATCGACCACATTCAAGTTATTAGAGAACTTATCGAACGCCACAACGAATATGAAGTGCCACTTTGCTTTGCCTTCATGAACTTTGAGAAAGCTTTCGACTCGGTGTTCACACATGCTGTAGTGAAAGCTCTGGAAAGAATGGGAATAGCCGGAAGCTATATTAGTATTCTTTAGAAGATATTTAGTAACACGACTGCTACCATTCGTTTGGATAAAGGAAAAGCAAGGATCAACCTTGTAAAAGGAGTAAGACAAGGAGACGCCATCTCACCAAACTCTTCACAGCAGTTTTAGAGGAAGTCTTCAAGGAACTGAACTGGTCAAAAAAAGGACTTAAAATAAACGGTGAATTCCTTAACCACCTTCGTTTTGCCGATGACATCGTTCTCACCAGTAATAGTCCTTCTGAATTGGAGGAAATGTTACAAGAACTAGCAGAGGCTAGCCGGCGCGTAGGACTGAAACTGAACACACAGAAGACAAACGTTATGTTCAATGCATTTGCTCCAAAACAGAAGGTCATGGCAGGCAGCATTGTGATTGAAGAAGTACAGAGCTACATTTACCTGGGACAAGAAATCATCATGGATGGCAATTCTGAATGAAGTTAACAGACGAATTAGAACAGCATGGAGTGCTTTTGGCAAGAATAACATTATATTGAAGAGCAACATAACATCCTCGACGGTTCACCTCCTCGACTTTTTAAGCTTCTTACTTTAGTCCCCGTTTTTTTTTATCCCATATTTAATTTCGCTTTAAAAAGCCAATTTCCTTAAACGAAGGGAATATAAATTGGAAATAAAAAAAAAAAGAGATAGAAATGGACAGAGAAAAATGTAAAATAAAAAGTGGGATTAATAGTGGGAGATAAAATTATGATGAAAAGTGAGGTAAAATATTAGAAGATAACAAATGGGGCCAAAAAAGTGGGTATTTGCTTTGGAAATAAAAATGAGTTAAAACTTGGGACTAATTGTTAGGGATAAAATTGAGGGCAAACAACGGGGTAAAAACTGGGATCATAAAATGGAAATTAACAAAATGGGTTAAGAATTATTCCTCCCAATTTCTTATTCTTTCTATACACAATCCCCCCCCTTCAATTTTAGGATTTGAAAATTACACAAGTAGGTCTTTTTATTTTGGAAAATATGTTTTGTTTCACAAGCTGCATTTTTAATTCTGCAAACTGCATTTTTTTTTTATTTTGGAAAATTCATTTAAGAATTGGTAGAAAGATAATTCACAAGCTGAATTTAAATGTCAGAACCTACAATTTTTAATTGGCAAAATGCATTATTAATTTGCAAACAGCATTTTTAAATTTGAGGAATCCATTTAAGAATTCGCAAAAAACTGTATTTTGCAACCTGAATTTTAATGTCGGAATATACATTTTTTATTTTTTTGCAAATTACATTTTTTAATTCTGCAAAATGCATTTTTAATTCGATAGAATGAATTTTATTTCTGCAAAATACATTTTTAATTCATTCAGTTGCATTTTGAAAAATAAAAAACGTAGTCGCAAAAAGCGGCATAAAACGTATAGTGTAGATGAAATAAATTTGTTAAATAAAATTCATATAGCAATACACATTATCGCTTAATTTTATTTCACACAGAACACTTGAAATAATTGAATCGCTAAATCTAAAATATTTATATTGGCTTTGTGACAATTTGCTTGGTTAAATATTTTATAATAATTAGTAATTAAACTTTATTCACTCAACAAAAATTGCCTATAAAACAATGGCAGAAGGAATAAAAAAAAACAACAACAAAAAGCAAAACAATAGAACCGACAAAGTTGACTTTTAGTAACTGCGAGCGCTGCAGAGAAGCATCTCTTAGAGACACCCAAATGAAGTGAAGCATCTCATTCATAGAACAACTGTTTCTTACTAGCCCTGCAGTGAAGCATCACTCAAATGTGCCACTGTTGACCCATAATTTCGCAGCATTTTACTCTGAAGTTACTAATTACTATTAGAAATTAATAAAGTTTATTTATAATTCGTAAATATTTAACAATAATCAATTAATGTTATTGAAACGCTTAGTATAAGAATTTACAAAATTATTACTAATTAATAACTGATTTAAACATTTGATATATTAAAAAGTGTTACTAAATTGCAAAAGAAAAAAAGTTGAGTGGGTCTTGTATCACAAAGAAATGACGGGTCTTGTATGATTTTATTTGCGTAAAGTGACGGTCCTTTAAAATCACACAAAAGAATTTCGTGTTTCCATCTTACAATTACCAACAATTAAAACGCTCTTTACTCATTTCTTAATCGTGTAAGTTCATACATTTAATACCAAATGACTAAATAACCTAAGAGTAAACACTAAGTTTCTTTGTGTAATTATGATTTTATTCCCATAAACGGCCATCATTTTACGCAAAATAAATACTAAAAACAAACAAACCATCTGGTATAAATAATAATAATAATAATAATAATAATAATAATAATAATAATAGGTAACAACAACAGGGAATAACCCACCAAATAAACTGGAAGGCCAAGCCGCTATGCTGCCCCCCAACAGGCCAAAGACCTAAAATGGGGTTATTTCAGATACAAGTAAAAGACAAGTAACGTAATTTTTTTTTTTTTTAAAAGACAATAAAAATACAGAAAAACACAATTTTATTTTTACAGATTAACAGAAATATAATAATAATTACAAAGATAAAAGTTCAATAATAATAATAATTCAATTCAATTCAATTCAGTTCATGTACTGTGTTCACACGGCTAATTCAAGCCAACACGGAACTGCAATATCGAGCAAATAGAATGAGAGTTACAAGATAAACAATAAATGCAACCATAATCACACAGGCAGGATCGTAAAATGACGAGGAAAATTGATTAAATAAATCAATGACATCAGAATTCTCATTGCACAGTTTTTGAATTCTGAATATTGTATCCCAACAAAATTCTTCTCCGAGTTTAATAGGAGGCCAAAGCTTCAACACAGGCTTCCTCGTAGTATGAGACGGTACTCGGATGAAAATGGACTCGAGAAGGTTCGGAGCATCCATCTTCCCTACTAAAACATTCTTAAGAAAGGCAAAATTAATCTTCATTCTAATGTCTAAGAGTGCACACAGATCTGAAGGTACATCAAAATTCGGGAATTTCTGCTTCAGAAACCGGAGAAAAACATTTTTGCACCTTATCCAGTTTACAAGACTGCATATTTGAACCCCCAGTCTATAAAACAGAACAGTAAAACAAAATGGGTAAAACTAGACTCCGATAGAGCCGAACAAATGTAGAAGGGCACCAAAAATCGGCTCCATTGCGCACAATGGTACTAAGAGCTCTGTAAGCCTTCAGACGAACAGTCAACATGGGAATTATGGGAAAGTGTGCTATCAACGAGTACGCCAAGATCACGGACACAGAGCTTGGAAACTTGCACATTTCCACAAACAGACTAGAAGAACTCGATAAAATTGGTCTTTTTTGTCACATTTGGTTGCATTAATTGCAAGATCATTCTGCTCACACCAATGGCATCTACTATAAATTTCCTGCTGAAGCAGGTGAGCATTAGGACAATTATAATGTTACCAAAAATTTTCACATATCTGCATACATCAATATAAGGGAGTTTCTAATCATCTCGGGGAGGTCAGCAGTGAAGATAAATAAAAAGGCCCTAGGACAGAACCCTTTGGAACACCACAGTGAGGCTTATAGGGCAATGATATCGTATAGATACAACAAACTGTCGATCCAACAGGAAAGAGCGCATTATCCGAAGGAGTCCATCAACAATCCCATACGCACGCAATTTTTTTAATTAGTAACTCATGATTGACAGGGTCGAACGCCTTTTGCATATAAAAGTAGACCACGTCAAGTTGCTGGCAGAAGTGGCAGTGGTCAAGGGCATCATGAGCATGAGTAGTGAGAGATCTTGTATACAAGATCTCTCACAACCGAACGTCGGAGAATGAAACCATGTTAACACGCAGGAACATGAGGAAGGACATGTTGTAGAAGATATTTATGAATGATGTTGCCAAAGACTTTGGCAGTGGGTGGAAGGGTAGAGATCGGCCTATAGCTAGCAATGTCAGTCCGTTTGGCAGAACCACTCTTAAATGCAGGAACCACAACCGCACTCTTCCTTATTTTAGGATAGTGTCCAGCTTTTAGACACAAATTAAAGATGCGCCTAAGAGGAATAATTATGACATCTCGAAGGCTTTTCAGAATAAAGGAAGGAATCTCTGTCGGAGAATTGCAAGGCTTGGCCCGTAATTATTAATGCCCTAGGCAACATCTCTATCAGTGAACTCCGTTAAGATGAGATTATCAATAGGGGGATAATAGGTAGACAATTCTCCGAGAATGTGTTGAAAGAAGTAGAGACAGTTTCACTGAAATGCTGGGTAAAATAGTTACTAATATCCAATCCATCAGTAATGGTAAGACCAGCAGAGGTAGTGATAGTAGTTATTGTATGTCGATCCTTTCTTTTGGAGTAGTAGTAAATCTGGTTATTTTTCTTATTAAGGGAGTAATTCGTACATTCGCTACATGGTCTTACACCGCAAATATAAAAATAATTCTGTTAATGGATAGGTCATAGCATAGCCACCGTATATGTAAACAATAACAAAGACCCTAATTATCAAATTTATTAAAGAAAAGCTGATGGATTATTAAACACGATGCCTCAGATGTTAAAATGTTACAATACAGACGTTAAATGCGTTTAAATAAATAATAAATGAAAATGGGTAAGAAAAAGAAAATTCCAGTCTGAGATCGCGACGCTCTGAGCAATTAAGTCATTGTTGACTGTAATGTAGGCTCGTGGCTTAATTTTTCATTTATCACTTAAATTAAATGTCATATTCAACCGGATGCACGAAAAAAATGAAAATACGTAGAAAGTTTAAGTTTTAAAAAGAAAATTCAATAAATATAGAGAAGATACGAGGGTTGGTCGAAAACTAATGCCTTCATGGCTGTAACTTTTTTATTTTTTAACGAAATTCTGTTTTATAAATTTTATGGCCAACGCCATCACCACATAATTAATTCGGTAAATTAATATTAGAAAATAAATTAAAAAAGACCCCCTCTCCAAATACGAAAATAAAAACTCTAGTAAATTCTGATAAAAAAAAACCCAGATATTTTTCAAATAATTCGATAAAATAATGTATAAATTATAAAAAATAAGATAAAAATGAAGGTTTATTTCTAAGATATGTCCTCATTTATGCTATTAATCTAGGAGTTTTGACCGGTGGGGTTTTTGCAGGATCCTACTTCAAACAAATCACAATCAAACAGATCGCGACCTAGTATTACCTAAGATATACAGATCGCGACAGTGTTTATACAGAATTCATTTATGTGATACAAGACCCACTCAACTTATTTTTTTGCAATTTAGTAATTTTTTTTAATATATCAAATGTTTAAATCAGTTATTAATTAGTAATAATTTTGTAAATTCTTATACTAAGCGTTTCAGTAAAATTAACTAATCATTGTTAAATATTTACGAATTAAAATACACTTTATTAATTTCTAATAGTAATTAATAACTTCAGAGTAAAATGCTGCGAAATAGACGAGTTTCACAGCATCTTCGACGCACGCGCAGATGCAGTGGCGCCGCATTGTGAGAGGATGGAAAAACGCTGAAGGAGAAAGAAACCGCGTTATTCCCGCTTGGAGAACATGGATGCAAAGAAAGTTTTAAAGAACGAAACGTTGCTTTGGGGAATCAATTTACAAGAATCCTCTTATCTTGGAAAAAATATCTTGTAAGAAAAGTACTTTTAGTTTGCATAACAAAAATGATACGATTTCTTTAAAACAAACACATGATTTTTATTACCAGGTATTATACAAAAACAGCATTGATTAGTTTTCTACTTTTCTCAAAGTGTTGTATATATAAATATATTTGTATTTGCAGATACAAGGGCAGATGGCTGTTTCAGGCAGAAGATGGTGCGATTTTTGTGTTTTTACGCTCCGAGAAATACATGTTGAACGAATAGCATTTGATGAGGAGAAATGGACTGATTCTCTATTGAAGCTTCAACATTTTTTTAAATATGCCTATATTCCAGAAATCCTTTTGAGGAGGATACAAAATGGACAAAAACTGTATGAAAATGAACAATTTATTCCATTAAAAAATAATTAATCCTAAAAATGTTTTTGGGTTACTTTCTTAATGGTGGTTTGAAATTAGTTAAAAAACAACAGACAGAAACTATTTGATTTGCAGTGTCTTTTGAAATCAATGCTTGACTGTAACACAAAATTCTGAACGTTTTAATTCTACGGATTGCTCGTTCAACCTCTATCCGAGCACTTGCAATTTTTCTGGTTTTTAACACATCTGATATTGGCATTTGGCCATCTCTCGATTTAAAGAATTTTGGGGGGATATTCAGACCAACTCCATTTGGCAAGATATCGGCTATCTCGAAACCCTTATCTGCCATGATGTTATGGCCTGGCAATAACTTTTCTAAGAATTTGGAATCCTGAACAATTTTTCTGTCTGATGTTGATCCACCAAATAACTCCGATACAAAACAGACGGAACCACTGGGTGTGATAGCAATAAGAAATTTGTACGTTGAAAAATGCTTGTAATTAGAGAATGTTATTTTTTGGGCGTGTAATCGAGAAGGAGTTTGGCATCGTATCTCCGAACAATCAATTATCAAAGTAGTGTCTTCATAATCTTGAAAATATGGTGGACAATTCAATTTGATATATTCTGGTGGCAGCATGACAAATATTTCCCTTAGCTCATGATACAAAAAATTAATCCAAGTGGTGAAAATTTTTGTCACTGTACCTTGGCTAATCCCAAATATTCTAGATAATTCCTTGATGGGAAACGCTAATTTTAACCTCAAAAGTGTCAAGAAAAACATATCTTCAACTTTCAATGAGGGCTTTCCAGAATTCTTTTTTGGCGTGTTGTTTATGTTAGTTTTTTTGCCATTCAAAAATCTTAAATTTTCAGCTTTTGGTTTGAGATACTGAAGAACAATATTAAATGCCTCTCGATTAGGAAATCCTGTATAAAAGGTTACCGCATTTTCACTCTTTATGTAATCAACATCAAGAGTACTTTTCCTTAATTTTTCATTGATATCTTCAAGCTTCTCATTGGCTTATTCAAGTTGTTAACTTTTGGATGGACAGGTCCTGAACTTGTGTTTTCAGATGGTTTATCTCAACCTTCATTGAAGCAATCTCTTCTCGGAGTTGTTCTTCGATAGCTGTTGGAGCATTATAACAATGACAGCTCGTTGGACGATGAGACTTCACGTCCTCAGAATGAAAAGTAAGTGCCTCAGACTGGAATGTCACTAAAGCATTAGCTTCGCTCTCTTTTTGATATAATGAAGATGTCATATCCGAAGCATCTATTTCGTTGGTATCCATATTCTCAACATCCCCAGCAGACTGAAAAGATATTGTGAAATTTATCCTGTTTAATATAGCATGCATATTTTCCTGTGCGTGTTTCCTAAATAATTTATAAGCTTATCTGAAATACCTGGTTTTGGTCTTCCCTTTGTGTTGTACTGATATTCCGCTTTTTTTCCCTGCCTTTCCTGCGTGCCTCGCGCTCTGCTGCTAAAACCAGCTAAATTAAAAAATTGGTTTAAATTAATTAGAATGCAGAGGTAAAAACTTACACGTAAAATAAGTTGCTCTCTTACTTGTCTCTTAGGGATCCAATCAAATAATGAAGGAATTGTTCCAGGTTTCAAATATTTTTGTGAGACTGTAACAGCGGGCGATAATCACTATTTTTAAAATGAGCAGAGCAAACTGCGCTCGCCTCTGTCACTTTAAAATTTGGCCCTACATCTCTTTTAATTTTGGCTATCCACTGTTTTCTAAGTCCGTCTAATTTAGGAAAACGGTGCCAAGTGATGCCAGGAGGTGATTTTTTTCCATAATTAATGCATTCTGGAACACTACAAGACACGTTACGAGGCATGGCAACCGCAACAGCGAACAGTGAGAAGATGGCCGGAAAGCTCCTTCAGACGTTTGTTTTTTTCTCACCAGACGGCGATGCTGATTGCTGAAACTTGTCTATTATGGGTTAACAGTGGCGTCTTTAAGTGATGCTTCACTGCAGGGCGGATACGAAACAGTTGCTATGAATGAGCTGTTCATTTGGGTGTCTCTGAGGGGTGCTTCTCTGCAGTGCACGCAGTGCTCACAGTTCCTAAAGGTCAACTTTGCCGAAGATTCATGCGTTCGTTTTCACGACGAGTGGACGACTGCTGTCTTCGTTTGCAGATTCAACAATGCTATCCACGATGCAAACGTAATTATGACGTTTAATCGTTGCAACTTCACCAACACAGCCAGCGAGTATCGAAGACGAACGAGAATGTCTCTGACGTCAGATCGTTTCGCTTTTATGTCAATGTCGAGGAACGAGCCCCAGGAAACTCATCTGACATGAATCCAACAAGATTTGTGGTGCTTAGTAAAGAAACACGTGGAAGATCTTCGACCAACTTCAAAAAAAAAACTCCATAAAAAAGGCATGGGAAAAATTAATGTTGAACTATGTCGAAGCTTGGTCAACAGTATGCCCAAGAGAAACAAAGCCCTGTTAAGAAACAAGGGAGATGTCACCAAGTATTAAACATCATTATTCCAACCATATGAGACAATTTTGATTATATTCTAAACTTTTGGGACACCGTGTATTATTAAAAAAATGAGTGTTTGTGTTTATTTTGATAATGCTAAGCCTCCAACTTAATTTACAGCAATTAAAATCAACATGATTTATTTAGTTTGATTATTATAACAGTTATAATATATTCATCTTTGGTTCATGGTATAAAATTCTAAACTTTTGGGACAGACTGTATAGTCTACTGGAGGCAAAGGTCGAATCCTTACGTACAAGTTTTGAGCAGTTCAATGGTATCAATATAGAAATTCAAAACTCTCATATGGATGTTATAAACAAGACAAGTGAACTTAATGAAGTCTTTGAGAAATGTTCTGGGACTCCGACGACGGGGAACTCTATGGAAGAAAATGAGATAAGAAATAATTTTCAAACTATTCCCTTTTCTAACAAAATGCATGGATTGGAGACCATGGAAACAACTGAGGATCGTGACTGTTCAAAGAACGGTGGCAATAAAAGAAGTCACTCCGACGGAAGTGAAGGAGACGAGGAAGGCAGTGCCTGGACCTTTGTTCATAACAAAAAACCCAGAAGGGGGATAGGGACTGAAAATTTGCAGCACAGAACTTCCCAAATCAATGTCACCCGTCAAAAACAATCATTAGACATTACCAATTAAGGAAGTTCTAGGCGAGATAAAAAATCACATAACTCTAGATAAGATTACTGCACACACAGGTTGCTCTGATACCATCAAGGTCAAATGCTACGATGACAAAACATATAAAACCCTCGTGTCAGGAATCAAGAAGAATTATGTGCTGAAAATCGGGGTAAATGTTGAAATACGTAGATAAAACCTATGGCCTTGATAATGTTTGCGACAATCTTAGAAACGCAATCTACTTCCCGGTTAAGACAATAAGGCTTTAAAAAGCAAACGATGCTGTTGAGATGCTGATGGTCCTAGTCCTCCTTCAAAACAGAGGATACAATAAGTAATTACGCATCAATCCACCTGCTCTAGCAGTTGAACTGTTTAGGGGCAACATAAGGCCCTTGCAGTGCTACAAATGCTTACGTTTTGGGCACATATCTCAGGGCTGTACCGAGTCAAGGTACTGCACCAACATAAAAGGTAAAGATCCGCCTAAATGTATTCGTTGTGAAGGTAAAGATCCGCCTAAATGTATACATCTAGCTATAACAAGTGTCCCAAATACACGCAAGTTAAAAAAAACAGGAATTCTAATGTAACTATAGGAAGAACTTTTGCTTTTTGTTGCCTCTGCTTCTATTGGGAAAGGAGCTGTAAATATAATGAATTGGCTAAAATACAAAGGTATCTAGGAAATTTAATGAGTATGCTAAAGGAAAGTGGCAAAGATTTGCTGCAGGTTACTCCGGCTGTGAACAGGATTTGCTGCAGGTTACTCCAGCTGTGAACAGGATTTGCTGCAGGTTACTCAGTTGTGAACAGAATCATGGGCAGACGTCACTACAAAGCAATAAATCAAGGTAAGCTACGTTCGATTCCCCTCGCAAGCGTTTTGAATTTTACGATTTTCTTACATGCTGAAATATCGATGTTGCCTTCTTGTGCGAAACTCACCTTAAACGGAGTAGGGCTTTAAGCTACCAGGTTACTATGTTTACCGAAAAGACACGGCCCCTAAAAAAAGCTACTGATCCACCCTCTGGTGGGGCAGCTATTTTTGTCAGAACCCCACCCAGATTTGTAAACATGGAAACAGTTTCCATTATCATCAAAGATGTTGACATCGTTGAGATAAAGTTTACTTCCCTGTACAACCTGCCCAGACAAAAGCTTGACTATCGCGATCTGGATGAACTGTTGTCTGGGCCCACTCCAAATGTTATGGAGGGCGATTTAAATGCGAAACACCCACACAGGAATTCCAGATAAAAATGGCTCGGTGCTTTACAGGTACATGTTAGATCAGTTTGACACTTCTGTCATCGGCCCCTTTGAAGGCACATACTATTGTGATCACTCACCCGTAAGTGATGTGCTTGATATTGCTATCCTCTAGGGGTTTTTCAAACCATATATCTTTACAGTAAATGTCTTATCTTCTGATGACCTTCATGCTGCACATAAATCTAAGGATAAGTCTTCATTACAAGCAGAACTGGAAGTTTTTTAGAGAACTTCTCAACGACTGTAGCATTCCTCTACGGGACCCCGCCAGCAGCAGTGATATTGACGAGAATGTCAAAAACGTCACTTGCTCCATTGTTATGGCTACTAATTCCAGTGATTCTCCTGTTGATTGCAAGCATCCAGACCGTATGGAACTTCCTCCCCCCCATCAGGCATCTCATCTATTAAAAAAACACCATCAGAAGATTCTCGCAGTGTACCAGGTATCATCATTTCAAAACCAAGTACAACAGACTTTCCCGCAAGGTCAGTGAGCAAATCAAGGAATTACGGAATCAAAAGTAGAATGATAAAATCAAGACTCTGTTTGTCCAAGGCAACTCCCTTTGGAGTACAGTCAGAGACATTAAGAATAACGAAGCCATTGATCTCCTACCTCTGCTTACAGAAGACTGCGATTTGGCTAGCAGCGACCAGGAAAAAGCCCAACTTATCACTGATTCATTGGAGTCAATTCACTATGCCAAAGGAGAACTGGTTATTATTACCCGCGAAGATAAGGATAAGGTTGGCCTTACTCAATGAGATCTTACCTCTCCAAATACCAGTGATATTACCGAGATTGTGAGAATCATCAAGCACCTGAAAAGTAAGAAGGTAGCTGGTATTGAGACACCATCACCAATGGTACCTTCAAGAATCTACCATCTGGTGTGATTCGCTGTATCAACAAGTTAATGAATGACTGCTGGCATATCGGACATTTTCCAAGCGCCTGGAAGGACTCAGTCATCCTCACCATTCCCAAGCCTGGATTTCATCCTGCTCTTCCTGCTAGTTATAGGCCCATTAGCTTGCTGCCCATGTTCTCCAAGTTATTTGAGGGTATTATTCTTAAGAGGTTCAACGACTACTGAGAGACAAACGACCTTATTCGTAAGGAGCAAGTTGCTTTTCGTTTGGGGCATTTTTGCCAGCTACAGGTATGGAGGTTAGTTGCTGATCTAAGCAGTCCTCTCAATCTTTCCATGTTTGGTAGTCTCGTATTCCTCAACGTTCAAACGGAATTTGATCAAGTCTGGCAAGATGGTATCATTTTCAAGATGATTTCTTGTGGGTTCCCTGATGACCTAATTGCTTTGGTTTGCTCCTTCCTGTCAAATAGGAACTTCTGTGTCAAGGTTAGAGACTCCTTGTCTGACCTCTTCGATATAAAAGCTGGTGTCCTCCAAGGCCCAGCCTTGTTCAACTTCTTTATTCATAACTTTCCCAAGTTTGTAAAATGGAATCTCTACTTGTTTGCGGACGGCCGAGCTATCATTACTTGGGCATGTAACCCTGCCACCATCATCAGTCGACTGCAAAAAAACTTTACATCAATGCGATTCATTAAGTGCTTATTACAGTTGAATGTCAAAAAGTCATTTGCAAACGCAAAAATCCTCCAAGGCCACTCTTCTTATACAGCAGGAAGATTGAGTGGGTAAGAAATTATAAGTATCTTGGTGTTATGATTGATTCCAAGCTCAACTACAATGACTAAATATAAGATAATGACTGAAGAAACACTCCAATATTTCGAAAGACAAATTGAAAAGGGAAGGAAAAATTCCGCGACCCGGATTCGAACCGGGGACCATGCCTATCGCTGGCACTGCTCTAACCAACTGAGCTACCGCGGATATGAACAGCCTTGTTGCTACAAGATATCCAAATAAACTTCATTGAAGCCACGACGCAGTAACTCAATCGGCAGAGCAGGCCCCGACTCGAAGGTCGGGAATAGTCCTTACCCTTTAACCATCAAATAAATTGATGAAAATAACTCAAATATAAGATAATGACTGAAGAAACACTCCAATATTTCGAAAGTCAAATTGAAAATGGAAGGAAAAATTCCGCGACCCGGATTCAAACCGGGGACCATGATTCAAGATGACATTTCGAAAAACAAAAATTCCACCTGTACATATGCCCTGCTAATTCCTCCGAAACAAAAATTCTACGATATATAATTTCTAAAAATAAGAGGTGTTGTTCAAATTTGACAAGGTCATTATTATTTTAAAACTTCATTGTTGTAAAAATGTGAACTTTCATTGTTGGGATAGCAACGACTACAAACTGTCATGCATATGCAGGATCACTCCTCTGGTTGCCATTAAAACTGATTGTTTAAACAAAATGGCGGACAGCAACGTTTTGATCAAAGTGGAATAATCTTCAAATTTCTCCATATCAAAGCATCTGAAATTCATCAGACATCAAAGACAGTTCACCGAGTCATGTTTGTCTCGATCATTCATCTTTGCAAGGTGCCAAAAGTTTGAAAGAGGGCGAGAATCCACCGGCAATGAACCTCATAAGGCAAGGCTAGCAACTGTTGTCAATGAAGCCATCATCGCACAAACAAATGAGGTGATAAGAAACAACAGGGGGATTCATGTCCGAGAACTGGCTTCAATACTGAACATTAGCACTGGCAGTGTGGAGATCATCATCCACGATAAGCTGACATTCACCAAAATCTGTGCCAGATGGGTCCCTAAGCAACTCTGAGGATCACAAACCTCCCGAGTGGGAATCTGTTCCATGCTGCTGCAGATATATGACAGGAAAGGTGACAGCTTCCTAAGGCATGTTGTGACCACCGACGAGACATGGATTCATCACCATACTCCTGAAAGCAAGCGTGCGAGCATAGATTGGTGACACAGACTCACCACAACCCAAGAAATTCAAGATGACATCGTCGGCAACAAATGTGATGGCGACTGTATCCCCTTCGGTCCAAAATTATGAATTAATGTTGGGAAAATTTTTCCCCCATAAAATTCATAATTTCCAGTGTTGCTAATGACAATTTTAAAAGAAAATTGAAATTTTATAATATAGATAAAATTTGAAATTAACGTACACGTTTGTGTACACTGGGCTTTAAAATCGAAAAAAAGATAGGCACAATAATGTAAATTTTGAAACATATTTGTAACTTTAAAATTATAAAATCAACTTTAAATGATACAAATGAAGTTTTAACATTAAATAACAATGTTATTTAGTGTGAAATAATACAAAAACAATTATTTTCTTCCTCGTCGATACATAAAAAATACATCGCATTTCTTGCACTTGAATCTTATACGTCGATTACAGTTTTCATATTTGCATCGAGCAGCAGTTTAATTTTTTTTTTCAGGAAAATGATCAAAACCGTCATATCTCCCACTGTTAAATGGTCGTAAAGCCGATGCATTCCTTTTTGCTGGTACTGTAATAACTTCTGCGCTTTCTTTAGATGGTCTTCCTCTCTTTTTTGTCACACTGCAGTTTTTTCTTATTAGGACTTCACTAATTTCTGTGCGAAATGCCAATAAATCCTTTATTTCGTTTTGTGGTATTTTAGCACTTATACAATCTCGCCTGTATTCTAACCATGAGTTAGTGAGTGCCAGATCAAGGAAATGGAAGATCACTTTCACTGGCCATTTTCGTGTTTTGAGATTGATTCGATAAAGACTTATCAAAAAATCCCACAAATCTACTCCGCCAATAAATTTGTTGTATTGTTGTATTATAGCTGGACGAGTAACATCGATGTATTTTTTTTTTTTTGCATCCCCTCCTAACTGTATTAATTGGTTCCGAACCAACATACGAAGAAAGAACGGTGACCGTTCGATTATCCAACCATTTAACACATGTTAGTTTATCTTCCATATCAATTTTTTCCTCTCAACATCCTGTCTCGTTTCATTAGCACACTATCATTGGTAAAATTTACACCAGGTACTCTATTGTTCATTACAGTGCTAACTAAATAAATGCCATCTTCTGTCAAACGCTTTGCTAATTTGTAAGAAGTAAAATATCTGTCACATGCAACAATAAAATTTTCATTCGTAGGTAAACTCTCCACCAGTCTCATCATCACAGCTCCCCCTAAACCAAGATCACTGTGTTGATCAGGAAGCAAAGTAGATGATCCTTGATAGATCTCAAAATCAAGTACTAGCCCGCTTACTGCAGCTAAGACAAAATTTTTTTATCCTACAGGGTTAGGTTTGCCTTTTACATATTGACGTAATTGTGTATGACCAGTAAAGGGAATCATCTGTTCATCAACAGATGTTCGTTGCTCCCTAGGTAATGAAAGACAAGCTGATTTAATTTTTTCAATAATAGGTCTAATTTTCCACAATTTGTCTTCATTGCTTTTATCTGTCATATTATTCACAACATGCAAATAGTTTCTAAGCAAGAAAAATCTATTTCTACTCATTATCTGCAATTAAAGGTATTCTAGTAGCATATTGCCAATACATTCTTGCACGATGAAAATTTAGATTACCCATCATTATATGAACAACAAATAATATTCTAATTTCTTGGGAGCTAGTTTTTAAAATTTTTGTATTATTTTGAAAATAGCATAAGTTGGTTTGTTCGGCAATTAATTCACATATTTTGTCATCAATGTATTTTTTAAAATAATTTTCTGGATCTTGAGGGATGCTTGAATATTCCGCATTATCATCCTCTGAAACATCAATTATATTTTTAGAAACACCAGCTTTCACAACGGTCTCCTTTCTTGGTCTTTTTTAGATAAAAGTTTGGATGAATTTGTATTAGAATTCTCAGTATTATTTATCATTTCAACTGGATCTTGAACATCTGAATTGTTTTTTTCCTGTTCATTTTATAATTCATCCATGTCTGCATTGTTCATTTCATGTTCATTTTGCTCGAAAATATTTACCAACAAGCCTTCTTCATCAGATTTTTTAACTTCCTCTTCATCAGACATTTCCAAATCAGAATTATTGTCAATCATTCTTAGCATTTCTTCAGCTGAGTGAAGTTCTGTGAATAAATTTTTAAAAATATCCATAACAGAGCTTATCTTCATTTTTTAAAAATATTTTTTTAAAAAGAAACTACTAATTGAGAAGCGAGATCATAGTACTTAGTTCAACGAGAAATATGAAGTTAATTTTCCTCATTTCCTAAATATCCAGAAAAAAAAGATGGCTTATTAAATAAAAATTATTATAAATGTGTTTTTTATAAATATTGAAGAAAATATCATCGTGAATTGGAATTCCAAAAGTTTTTTCTACTTGAAAACAGTTACATTTTAATTTAGTTATTATTGTGAATTGAATCAAACTTTGAGCCCACTGTACACACACGTGTACAAAGGTAAATTTCATTCTCATAGAATAAATATTGCGTTCAAAACCAATATTTTTTCACTTTCTGATACTAGAACACTTTATAATATTAACCATATTTTTTAAAATTAAAAAAAAATCGTATTTTAAATATTCATATTTGACACTTAATTCGCTTAGATTTCGAAGACATCGTGCACACTACGGACGCCATGAATAACAGGAAAATCTACATGAAATTCTTAAATATGGCCGCTCCACTTCAAACATGCACCACAGAAGTTTATGAACGGTAATGCAAGTTTGTCAAAGCAGCAAATTTACGGAGTGTGAACAAATGGTGTGACAATAGTACCAGGCACCCCTCGCCTGGGTCAGGCACGAGTTGTGACGCTAGAGAATATTGCAACAGTTGAAGCCTTAGTGTTAGAAAATCGCCCAGTAACGATTGATAAAATTGCAGAATCGTTAGACATTAGTCAAGGTCCAGCCCACTGCATCACTTCAATAGGTTTCAAACCTTCACTACTCAAAAAATCGGATAACTGAACGCTATTCTACTTTGGTGCTTGTTTGAAGTGGGGCGGCCATCTTTAAACTGCTGCTGTGACGTTGTTTGGTTGTCTTTAATTTCATGCCACCTACCGGATATTTCTACAACTCATTTTTAACGGATCTGCGGAATTACAACTCCGTAGGGCGAAATTTGGAGTTTTAATTGCAATTTTGCAGTTTTCATTTGACTCACCCTCGTAATCTTCTATAGGGGGTGTTGGATGCATGTTCTTGCTGATATTGTATTGATTCTATTTACAAAAGGGGAGTAAGTTGAATCTACTGGGCTCTTCATATTTACGAATGTTTGCTTGTATGGACATAATAAGCATTAAATCTATATTGGTAATTAAAAAGTTGTCTGGGGTCATTGTGTGGTGAGAGGTGACATGATTTTATGAGTCAGGGAGGTTTAGGTGGTCACCAAGGTCTAACCATGCGGAACCAATGGTACACCATGATCACTAACTGATCATGAAATATTACGCATAATTAATTGTTTTATATGTAAAATCTTTTCGAAATTTGTGCAGAAATGATTATTAAACTCTTCTAGGTTCAAAGATAAGCTATGATCACATAGAGCACTATGCAACGGATGCGATGGACGTGACGGACAAAATAGGGTAGCACAACACACCGTAACGCAACAGATGCTATATGTTAGCTCCGATTTGTATACAAATCTGTTTATTTCAATGCTTAATGAAGATTTACGTAAAGAGAAGGCTAAATTTAGAGATAAATTTTGATTTACAAGAAATAATGTTTATTGCAATTATAAAGGTTAATGTGATTAATATTCACATTATACTTATTGTAATATAATTTTTTAAGATTGTTCTCTTTACCTACAAGTGTAATTATCCCGGGCAACGCTGGGTGCCTCTGCTAGTATAATTATAATTTATTTAAATTTTAATTTTTTTAATTTATCGAAATACAGTGGTCAGTTTATTAGGAACACCCCTAATACTGTTTTTCCGCCACCCCTAGCAGCTATATCAGCACGAATTCGCTGGTGGAATTAAATATAATAGGATTAAATTAGCTACTGGAAGCATTGTTCCGTGATGTTTGTCCATGTGGATGCAACAGTTGCTCCCAGAGGATCCTAATTGGAAGGTGGTGGATCTATGCCTCGAATAACCTGTTCCAACTCATCTAAAAGATGTTCGATTGGGTTCGAATCCGTGGACTGTGGTGGCCAGAGAAGTAATTTGAAATCATTATTGTGCTCCTGGAACACTTCCATGATGTGTCTCGCGACACAGGTCATTGACCTGCTGGAAGAATCCTTCCGATGGGGGGAAACACAGTAGCCATGAAGGGATAAACATGGTCAGCAAATATGCTCAGGTAGCCCTAACCATTAAGGCGTTGTTCTACAGGGGTCTACGACAATTCGGTGAACGTCAATGGGGTTATCCCGCGAACTAATTTTCCAGATGGCGCACCTGTTCTATACGCTCTTCCGGTTTTACCGCTATAGCTCAGTATGCTTGTTTCTTGAAGATTACGAGTGTAATTTAATTTTAAAAATGCCATCACGCTCACAGTAACCTGAAAAATAAGTGGATATATATTTTTTAAACGTCAATAATAGTTTCTAAACATCGATTTTTTGCATCTAATTTCTGAGTATATCATTATAATTATATTATTATCATTATTAACATCTGGTAATCATTATCAACGATCTGAATTTTTAAGTTTAATATCAGTACCTATTAAAGAGTTAGTGTGATTTATTTTAATCAGGAAGGAGTATTACCTTTTTTTTCATAGCAGCTCTTACTATTCCCGTTAAGAAATATTGGGAGTCTTTTACTTGATAGCTCATAGCCTCAACTTTCAAAGCGTCCATCAGCAGCTTTCCTTTTTTAATAGCTCTAACGTCATGATCGGCATTTTCACACATGCACATGTACTGATTAAAATACGTTTTTAATATTGCGTTATTTATTACTGGCAATTCATTCTTCATGTCTGCCGTTAATTGCCTAAAACTGTTACAAGGCCAGTCAACTATAGTGGGCTCAGGTAATATAATTTCAGGCCCAGTAAAATTGAGATTTCTTTCGTAAGCTTCTAGCCTGGAAAAGGCCAAATTATGAATAAAAATTTCATTTTATTTCATTTCGCTTAACCAGTAAATTATCTTTACAGTTATTATACGTCATCTTACCTTTGTATTAAATCAGTTTTCCGTCCTTTAGTCGTCGCATTACGTTTTGCAAGCTCAGTTTTTAATTGAAATGCTGTCCACGTATCATACGACGAAGCCATTATGAAGCTAGACAGCCTCGCTTTGAAGAGTGTACGTTACAGTGGCGCTATCTCTTGGATGCAGTTTTGAGGGATAACACGGATAACCATTAGGTGGGTGCGAGGATTCGGTGGACGACACAATTCGGTGAACGTCAATTCGGTGGAAATGCATATTCGATTGAGATTTTAAGTCACTGAAGAATATTTAGATACAGTATTTAACTCGTTGTTTGTTTATAATTGACACATCTTTATGTCAAAGTCACTTTTTATGCGGGAATCTTTTATTTAATATTTATTTGTTTGTAAATAAATGAGATTTCTTTATTAAATCATTTTGTAATATGGGTAACATTTTCTATTTTCTTTTATTGCTAAGAGTTCCATTATTCAATTAAAAATACTGTAATTCTTAAATTACTGCCCAAGCTCGTTAAAATAGGAAATGGGTAGATAAAATCTGCAACTTGCCATTAATTAGCACGGTGACCCCCCCCCCCCCCTACAATCTGGTTTAATATAAAAAGGCGGTTGGAGGGGGAGGACAGAGGGTCGAGTTTATTTCATTTTTAGGTTGAAAGGGTTGCCATTACCACTCCCCCCTCCAAGTTTCCCTTCTCATCCACAAATTGATAATCAAATTAAAATGACTGTCTTTTTTGAAAATTAAAATTAAAATTTTGAAGTTATATTACAAAAAAATTATAAGTTTTTTTTTTTATATACAAAAAATACAAACAAATTACAGAAAAATAGATACAAAAACAAAATAATTACAGATAAATTATTAATTTGATGATCTCTTTTTTAATGTAAATGTTGTAAAATAATAAACAGAGGGGAAAAAAAAGTCACCAGTGTTGAATATGTCTTGAAGTGTGTTTCTTGGACAAAGTCTTGTTTGTGAGGTAGACGAAAATTCACAGCACATTATATTTAGAATTTTGTGATAGTTCAAAAGATAAAATGATGAAAAAAACTTGTAAATGAGAGTCTTGAAATACAGGGTGATTATAAAGTCACTATACATTTTGGTGAAAACTCAGTTTTATTGCAGCAATTGCAGTATGCATCAACCAGATATCATACATTCTTAGTAAATTTCAATGTGTCCCACTTGCACATCCTGGCACAGCCCCCAACGTTCCACCGTGGCCCGGAAAACATTGCGCAACATGGCGGTGTAATGTCCTCCACCGCGGCTGTAATCCATTGTTTCAGCTGTGCAATGGTGCGTAACCATTGGTACGCCTGAAAACTGGTACACCTTGGGCTTGATAAAACTCCACGCAAAGAAATCCATGGGGGTTAAATCTGAGGACTGGAGCCCACAGTCTTGGCAAGACCAGTTAGTACCGAACGACGTTGGCCAAATGGGATAGTACCCCATCCTGTTGGAACACACGGTATCTTAAATCCTTCATCTCGCAAGTGTGGCTACAGGAATTGCTTCAACATGTCGAGGTGCACGGTACCATTGATAGTCCCCTCGGCAAACATGAAGGGCCCGTAGACCTTTGACTGTGTAACTCCCATACACACATTCACTTTGGGTGTGTTTGAGTGTGCAAACAAATGAAATTCGTTAATGATTTCACCAAAATGCATAGTGCTTTATAACCACCCTGTATAAGTAGTGAAATTTAACGTTTTCAAGGCATTTTTTTCCCTCTAATTATTATTTTAACAACATTTACATTAAAAAAAGGAGATCATCAAATTAATAATTTATTATAATATACACCTTTCCTTTATTTATAATTACAGATAAAATATACAAATAATACAAATGAAATTGTAACAATAAAAATACATAAAATGTAATAAAAATAATAAAAATTTCAAATTTATCTTCATCATCGCTTTTTTTAAATTAATAACAAAAGAAAAACTATTACATTAAGAAATCCTGAGTTCAAATTAATAACAAAAGAAATCTTTAGTTCATCTCAGTTTTTAAAATTATTTCCAAAATCCTGTACAAATTTCAAGTTCCTGTGAATTTTTAATCCTGTTAATCCTTTAGGGGATGATGGAGCAGTTAAAAGTCAGCAGGGGTCAAATAGTTATATCAACTATTGTTTTAGAGTGTTAAATAGTTATATCAATGCTTTCAATCTAAAAATGAAATGAACACTACTCTCTGTGTTCTCTCCAACGGCCTTATTATATTAAACCCTTCTGATTTTATGCTCGGAGATTAAACCAGAATATAAGTGAGGGAAGGGGACACTAACATCAAATTACAGATTTATCTACCCAATTCCTATTGCGCTTATTTTAACGAGCTTAATTAGTAATATAAGAATTACAGCATTTTTAATTGAATAATGGATCTCTTAGCAATAAAACAAGGTAGAAAATGTTACACTTTTTACAAAATGATTTAATAAATTATTTAATAAAGAAATAATCTCATTTATTTATAACCTAATAAATAATAAATAAAAGATTCCCACATAAAAATTGACTTCGACATAAAAGGAATGAAGCAAATTGCTTTATAATTGCAATAAAGATGTGTCAATTATAAACAAACGAGTAAAATATCTAAAATTCTTCAGTGATTTAAAATCTCGACCGAATTTGCATTTCCAGCAAATCGACGTTCACCTAATTGTCGCGTCCACCAAATTGATGTTCACCGAATTGACGTTCACCCAATTGTCGCGTCCACCAAATTGACGTTGACCCAATCGTCACATCCACCAAATTGACATTGACCCAATCGTCACATCCACCGAATTGACGTTCACCCGATTGTCGCGTCCACCAAATTGACATTCACCCAATTGCCGCATCCAGCCTATTGATGTTGACCCAATTGTCGGGCTTCCTTTCTACAGGAATCAGCGGACCAAGAGTATGCCAGGAAAACATTCCCCAGACCATTACAGAGCCTCCACCAGCCTGAACAGGGAAAGCCAGACAGGAGGGGTCCATCTGGAGACGTTTTTTGCAGTTTTGGGTGGAGATCAGAGGTACCGGGACTGGCCGTCGGCTGTTGTAGCCCATCCTTACCAATGTACAATATGTAATGCGTTCAGAGATGTTATTCCACGGTCCAGTGTTGTACTCCACGGTTAGTTGACAAGTCGTGACGTTTCTATTCGCACGAACAAGCATTTCCACCCTACGCTCACCCTTTGGATCGAGTCGTTTGCGACCACAGGCTTGTCTCTGGCTGGTTGTTTTTTGGCTGTTTAACCAGTCCTAGAAAACCCTTGAAATCGTTTTTCAGGAAAAGCCTATAAAGCCCAGAAATACTCACTCCACCTCGCTGGACACCAACTATCATCCTGCACTCAGATCCTTTGTTTTCCCCATGATGACAGTCAAAACACTTGCAGTTTACAGATCTCGCTTTTTATTGGTACAGACTGTTATATGACCGAATGATACGTAATTGTTTCATTACGTGAAGAAATGAGGAAACTCGAGGAAATGCAACTATCATGGAACTTGCTTCGGGCTCCCTCCTCCAGGGCAGGGTCTCCCCATTGTGTAGTTGCCCTTGCTTATATTTATAATGTATTCCCTTTATAATTATTTATTTATTTACAATTACAGTTTGTAGTGTAATGTTTATATAAATTTTTCTTTGTAATGTTTGCATTCATTGGAAAAAAAATAATGTTTATAACTTATATGTTTATTAAAAAATATATAAAGACATCTAATGTGACAAATGATAAAATAGAGAATCATTTTACGACATATTTTAGTAAATAAATAAAAAAAAAATACATACTCACATATATAGACATTTATTTAAAAAATTGAGAATATACAAGGTCTTTATAAGTTCCATTTTGACATGGCCATAAAAAAAAACTACTGGACCAAAAGCTATAATACTTGGTAATACCAGGTGATTCAGTCAATTTCTGACCATTTCACTCGAATGACGTGCATTAGGGATAAACAACTGAAAGAATGAGTGCCATATCGAATTCCTAAATAGTTGGAGTTTGTATTGTTGCAACGGCGCTGCATGAAAATCGTATTGTTGAAAAATGGCGCCTGCTTTATCAACAGAGCAGAAATGCAAGGTTGTTGAATAGTATTTCGAGACAAAATCACCTGCAACCGTGCAAAGAAAGTTCCGGAAGGAGTATAAGTGTCAAGACGCACCAGGCAGACAGACAATCATGGATTTTGTCAAGCAATTTCGTGCCACTGGATGTGTTTAAGGCAAGAAAAAATGCGGGAGCGAAGCTCGTGTTCGAACGGCCGAAGTTGTCGAAAATGTTCGCTCAAGGTTGGTCGATTCCCCTACCAAAAAATCTGTTCGCCGCCTATCCAATCAAGAAGGGCTGTCGTATACCACGACGTGGCGAATTTTGAGAAAGGTTTTACACCTGTTCCCGTATAAAATCCATGTTTATCAGGAGTTAACAGACACTCGAAGACAGAAGCGACAACAGTTTGCGATGGAGTTTGGAGCAGAAATGGAAGCCAATCAGGACATTGTGGACAGTGCTGCCAATGTGCGTGTAATTACACGATTTGTGTGTAATTTGAGTCAGGTGTGTGTAAAAAAAGTTTTGTGTGTCATTGCGTGTAATCGACCAGACCATAAATCTAGATTAGATTATTAGATTATTCTCCGGTCTCCTACCCACAACCACTCCACTCCGACCACCGAGCCGAGCATGTTAAATTGTTCAATAATTTTGTTAAATTATTAAATAAAAAATTGTTCTACTCTAGTATTGGTATAATTTCTATAACTAATCTTAATACTTCATATTGTAAAAAATTAAAATTGAATGATCTTTGAATACATGAATTCACGAATGTGAAGCTGAAGCAATTCTGCAAAGGCTCGTATCACTTGCTCCCTCTTGTGTGTAATTTGTGTGTGTAATGCCGTTGTGCCAGCGTGTAATTTCGGAATAGTGGGTGTGTATTTATAAAAATTTCATTGGCAGCACTGATTGTGGACAACCTGTGGGTGTCAGATGAGGCCTTCTTCCATCTGTCAGGTGACGTTAATAAACACTACGTTCGTTTTTGGGGATGCCAGCACCCTCATGAGATCCATAAGTCACCGCTTCATCCATGAAAGGTTATGGCTTGGTGCGTGATTTCCAAAAGAGGCATCATTGGTCCGTTCTTTTTTGAGGGCACCATAACGTCACAGGCTTACCTTAACATGTTGGAAACCTCCTTCATCCCCGAGCTGCGAAGGAGGCGTATACCGCTTCGACGTCAATGGTTTCAACAGGATGGCGCTAGGCCTCACACCACTAATAAATTGCTAGACTTTCTCAATCAGAAATTCGGAAATCGTGTGATTTCAAACAGGTTTCCACATCGATTCGGGGGTGGCTTTCTTTGCCCCCCTACGAGTCCTGACCTAAACCCATATGATTCTTATCTCTGGGGGTTCCTTAAAGACAGTGTGTTCACTACAGCACCAAGAATCCTAGACCAGCTGCGACAAAGCATCGTCGACTGCTGCACCCTTGTGGATGCAGAAATCCTGGATAGAGTTATGAACAACTTCACCATTCGGGCTGCGAGCAGTTCAAAACGTTCATGGTGGCCACATTGAGCATATCATCAAGACTTTTCCACGGGAATAAAATCTCCGAACTGCCTAAAATATCATACTGAAATGCTAAGTTTGTAAACATTAATGGTCAATAAATCATAGTACTGAAATGGTCAGAAATTGACTGAATCACCCTGTATTATACAAGAGGGCATGGGAAGTTCATATACACCAAAGAAAATTAGTTCAAAAGGTCACCACCAGCAAGGAATAGCGCTCTATGCAATATTAGTATACGAAATTAGACACGAAGACTAAAGCACTAGATAATACAAGTAGCGCAAACTTACCGGAAGTCGCCATTTTGGACCTACACCCAGCAGAGGTCTAATACAAAACAAGGCTAGAAATGTCCTTCGTTCGCAATTTTTACTCTTTAAACATTAACCTAACTTAATTGTTAATGGAAGAGTTTAATTTAAAATATACTTTTTATTTAGTTTGATCTGCAAAAATCATATTTTTATATAATACTATTTGAAAAATAGCTGAGAAAACCTTCTCTTATTAGTGTTGATATATACTTATATATAAGTATGGGACATGAATTTATGAAGGGTATGAGTAAATATATGTGCTATATTAATTTTTTAATCCGTTTAATTATTCTTATAAATAATAATTTATCAAATAAACGTCCATTTTTCTATACAATTGTTTTTATTAATTTTCATCCTTTCGGACATCGTCACTAATTATTTACAACTGAAACTTTTTGATTTTTAAAGCATTTAACGTTTTTAAAGTTTTTTTTAAAGTGAATAATTCTTATAAATTTAATTTCATGCCTTTTTAAATAAAACTGTCATTTTATCACTAATGAAATGTTTCGTTACTGTTTGAAAGAGTTCATTTAGAGATGAAATATTTTTAAATGAACACGAGTTAATTTCTGTGAATTAATAATGGTTAGCATTGGCATATTCGAAAATTATTTTTTGTCAATAATTTAAAAATCTGTAAATAAGTACTTAAAACAACTTGATTTTCAATCATTTTATTATAAACTGGTTTTTTTTTTCCTCCTAAAACACGAGCAACAAATACAATAAATCTATATTATGGGTCTAGCTTTACTGGTAAATATAACGGAGGGTAATACATTTCTAGTTTAGCAATATGAGAAAACTTAAATTACTTTATCTGATGCGTTTCGTAAAACCTACATCTTCAGACAAAGAATCAGATTCAAAATACAAAATATAACGAAAGTCAATCTGATTTAACCGTTTAAATTCCAAGAATTTGGATTGGGTAAAGGTTTATAAATATTAATGAGCAAATAAAATAAATCTTTATGATGAAATGAAATAAAATGAATACAAAATAAATCAGAGTGAATAATATTAAATGAATAATATAAAAAAAAAATAAATTAAATAAATAATAAATTAAATAAATATAATAAATAAAATAAAATAAAAGTAAAAACCAAAATAAAATAAATTAAATAAAATTAGATATAACAAACATGAAATAATATAAAAATAAAATAAATAAAAATAAATAAAAAATAACAAAAGAATAGGAAACTACTCAACCCACAATACAAACTAGTGTGGATTAATAAAATACATAAAATTATATAGACAAGTTATAAACAGTCAAACGTAATAAAATAAATAAATTAATAAATAAAATTAAAGATAGTACACTAAGAGCAATGCTAATCAGTGAAATCTCTAGGTCCAAGATGTCGGCAGCCAACCCACGTGATTAGAACTAACCAATCAGCAGTTAGTATTGTCGGTAAATGCCTTGTAAAAGGTTTGCGCTACTTGTATTATCTAGTGCTTTAACGAAGACAGGTGTAACCTGCTTTCAGTAAATGGTGGAGGCCACATTCAACATGTAACTAATTTTAGTAACGATTAAAGATTTGTTAACCTGTGTCTTCGTGTCTAATTTCGTATATGAATATTGCATAGAGCACCATTCCATGCTGGTGGTGACCTTTTGAACTAATTTTTTTTTGGTGGGTATGAACTTTCCATGCCCTCTTGTATAATATTACCAAGTATTATCACAGAATAAGGAAAGACAGAAGCACTCCCGTCAATTTCTATGCAATCGTATGAGGCACGAAAATCATGCAGCGCCAGTAGCGGCGTGGCTGTATAAACAGTAAAGAGCAAAGCGACACAGCATCGCATCCATGTTAACGAAAGTTTGGAAACTATTCGGTTAAGGACTGAAAAAAAGGTAATAAAGAGGGTTTTCTATGTCGTATAATATACAAAACACAATTCTTGTAATAAAATGTATGTTTTTATTTATAATGTTTTCTTGATGTTTAATATTACACAGAATGCTCGCTGGCCTTGCATGATAACGGAGCCAAGCGGAAACTTAAAAAAATTAAAAGAACAAATATTAATCCTGCGTTCACATCGACGACTTTGTTAACTACATCAAAATTCATTAACTCATTTCTTCGAGCTTTAATAGCCCAAATTTTTCACCTGAAAATGTACTTGCATTTCTACTTATTTCATTATTTTTAAACGTCTACACTTATAAAATTTAAAATTTCCATCTAAAATTATGCATTTCCACGCTCACTCACTAATTCGTTTATCTCCTCCATTATGTGTGTTCCATGAGGTTTAATTAATATTAATATGGCAATCAAATAAAGTAACAAACATAATATTTAATTTAGGAAAGAAATTGTAATCTTTTATTTACATGCACTTATACATTTCTTGGAAATAAGTTTTTTATGAATAACTTTCTGTCTACATATTTTTGTATGGAAGTTTTAAATTTTAATTCAATTTACATAGACATTTTTGTAAACAAAACATTCAAAAATAATTTTATGTATTCACATTTTATATATTTTAATTATATGAAATCTAAGCACAAAATAAAGAAAATACATAAAATCCACGTAATTGTTAAAATGAATTAATGTTATATCACCTGCACTCATCCTTGGGAAATCTGAAAACGATTATTACCGCATCCACTTGCAGAGCAGTAATTAGCTTTAGAGATATGCATATTTTTACTAATTCTTGAGTGAAAGTTTTCAGTATTTTATTAATTTGCGCCAAAAATTAAAAATACAACGGGTGGTTTTCTTATCGCACCATAGAGAAATGCTGCGATCGTATCGTCTGCTAGTTAGTGTTACAGCCGCTAGAGTGCACTCGCGCATGTTTGCCTCAGGAAATCAAGGGAGGGTCGCTTCTG
>JAHWFO010048558.1:727651-741809 GCA_023313115.1 Rhysida immarginata | reverse complement strand
AACACTTGTGAGGAACAGATCGTTTATTAGTATTTTTCTAAAAATGTATAGGGTGAATTTAATCAGAGGGGAAAGAAGCCCTTTAGGGATATTCTTTAGGGATTCAAGCTGTCACTTTGTGCACAGAGAAATCTCTTCGCCTTGCTTTAGATCTGCATAACAGACCCAAACAAGCAGAGGATTTCGACTTTGTTGAAATTTTCCAAGTACTCAGGTAAGACACTGAGATTCGGCTAGCACCAGGTAGCTGTGTGAAGAATCGAAGGACTGTAGTTGCTCTGCAATCGCAATTGAATTGAAAATCACTGTACTGAATAACCTTTATAAGGTTAACACCACTGTAATTTAACAAAAGAAGAAGAATTTTGAAATGCATCTAAATATGATACTTAAACACTGCTGTTTTTAATGAAGAATAAAGTCAAACTTTATATAAGTTGAAATGTTTACGTTTTGATTTTCTTGAAAACAACCGAAATCATATTTCCTACTCAATGTGAAGGCAGAACAATAAAGTCGGGATGGCAGCATCACCACGTATAAATATGAAAAAACCTTTAACATTCAAGGAAAAGACGGAAATTTAGAATTAGAACATTAAAAATCGTTCAAAAAGTGTTCAGTAAAACTGTTGCACATATAATTTTAACAAGTCATCAAACATTGAAAATGTAATGAATTCAGTTAAACACACTACAGTGAGCAGAACACAGTGGACAATATAAAATGCGCTGCGACGACTTTGATGATGAATAATTAAAAAACAAAGTAAGAAAATGACATAATAACAGAAAACTTCTCGAGATCTTGAAAGTGAAAAATTCTGACTTTTTAGCATTTGCAAGAAAACAAAAACTGACTTTTTTTTAAAAAAATTAACTTGTCATTTCCATAGTGTGAAAATCAACTGAACATTTGATTTTCAAACAATTTTTGGTAACCGAAATACGGACCTCATAAGATTTCGTGAATTCGAAAAATGGTCCTTGTGAGTCAAACACTAGACTTTTTAATTTTTGCACACAAATAAAAGTTGACTTTATAAAATAAAATTAAGATTGAATTCCCATAGACAGTCAAAAGCAGCTAAACATTTTTTGACACTCAGGTAATTTTGGGTAACCGAAAACGGTTCCTGTAAGATTTCGTGAAACGAATAACTGGCTCCCGTAAGTTTTCGTGAAATGAAAAACTGACCCCTGCAAGTTTTCGTGCATTGGAAACCCTACTGAATGAAAAAAACACATTAACAAAAAAAAACAGTACCCTCAGGCATGCAACGCTTCCTTACTCATTTCAGCTCAAAACCTTCAAATAACCCTGACCAAAAATACATGTCACAAGTCAACGTGCTTATGGGTTGTTGGAGGTTTTTTTTGTTTTTTTAAATAATGTATAACAAAATTCATAATTGAGTAACCTCAGATGTGAAAAGTTGAACAAGTCCTCGAAAAGAACCTTTGTGGAGAAAAGCATTTATGTATAGATCTATTTTATCCTAAGTGAAATCCAATTTCATGTAAGAATTAGAGAAAATGAAAGGTCATTTTTTTATAAAAAAGAGTAAAATTGTACAAACCACGTGTATAAGTAGTCATCCTATCACTAAAGGACTCACTGAACACTGGTTCTCGGGACCTCAAAGGTGTGGTAATCCTTAGGCAATACGTATTGGATTGACCTAACTGAAAACTGTCGATTTAATAAATCTCTCTTCGGTAAGCACTTCGGTTATTATCACACTTTATAATTCTTGCTTGTAGAATATATCTATCACCTAATCATCTTTTGTAATCTTTTATCTTTACTTTTATAATCAAAATGTCTTCTCTGACCACTCTTTAAACTCTGCATTTTAGGGTCTACACTCACCATAAGTCATGGCACACCCCTCCAATCAGGTTCCCTGTCCGTAATTAGATAAATCCCGCTGCTTCCAATCAAGGAATGTACGTGGCACAGGACTCCTTGATATCACGCAATCATTGTAAGCAAATCTAGCGGCAGAAATGGCAGCATGCCGAAAGCTAGTGCATTTGAACGGGGGATGATTGTTGGCTCCAGATGGATGGGTGCCTCACTTTCAGATGTAGCAGCCACCCTGCAATTTTCCCGCACAACCGTTGCAAGAGTCTATCGAGAGTACACCCAACGAGGGGTTACAACACATGTCGGAAAGCGGACGGCCGCCCACGCCTCATTGATGCCAAAGGTGTTTGCCAGGTCACCCGACTTGCAATTGCTGATCGAAGGGCAACAGCGGGCCAAATTGCCATGAGGTGCAACCAGGGACGTCCCACACCTGTGTCCGTGATGACAATTCGGCGAACCTTGGCAGCTGCAGGCTTTGGGAGCATGAGGCGACGACGGGTGCCACTCTTGACACCTGCATATCGTCTGCAACGCCTAGCCTGGGCCAACCAACATCGACGTTGGACCGCTGAGGACTGGCAAAGGGTTGCCTGGTCCGACGAGTCACGGTTTCAGCTGTATCGGGCCGATGATCGTGTCCATGTCTGGCAAGGCCACACGAAGCCATGTACCCCGCTAGTCAGGTCGAGACCACTCAGGCAGGTGGAGGCTCCGTACTGGTCTGGGGTGTTTTCTCGTGGCATGCAATGGGTCCATCGATGCATCTGACATTCAGTCTGCTTGGGGACCACCTATACTCCTTCATGAACTGTTGTTACCCCGGAGGCAACATTTTCCATCAAGATAAATCACCTGCACACATGGCCCTTGTGACAGGCACTGGCTAGAGGAACATTGCTACCGACTTCACGACAATAATTTGGCCTCCACGTTCCCCAGATTGCAACCCCATTGAACATTTGCGGGACGTCATCGAACGATCTGTCAGGTCGTCACCAGCACAACTGGTAAATGCCGCATCGTTATGGACTGGTAGACTCTTCCAAGACGGGTCACCGCTTTTATCTGGGCAAGAGGGGGCCCAACACGTTATCAGGCACGTCAGGACTTTTGGTGAGTGATTGTATATTGCTGTGTGATGAATAACGAGAAAAGATTCGATAATAGAAATAGCTAGCGTCTTTATTGTGCGTTCAACGACGTTTCGAATATCACCTCTCCTCAGAAACTTAGAACAGCTATATTTGCACCAATTTCTTGTTTTATTTATTACCGTAAATCCTCTACTATAATGCGCCCCATTGTATGCGATTCCACTTTTTCAGCCCAAAAAACAGCAAAAATGCTATCCTCTTGTACAACGCGATCCCCATTTTTGACTCCTCGCAAGAAATAAAATGTGCAAAAATATACAGGAAAAAAATCTTTATTTTTACTTTTTTTTAAATAATCTGGATCTTTACAATTCAAAAACCTTCAAAACCTGATTCATCTGTGTATATACCGTAAAATTACCAATAATGTATATTACGATTGAAATAAAAAGTGAATTAATTTATTGTGTAATGAACTGGACACTGTATATGCTGTATGATTAATGTACACTATCTAGCAAAAAGTAATCAAATAACTTTCGATTTTAGGCGTTTTGTCAAAATATCTACAAAAATACTTCAGAAATTGTCCTCTGAAATATATGAGGTGTCAGGACAATTCGTCAAGTATTTTTATAGATATTCGACAAAACGTCTAAAATCGAAAGTTTTATAACAAATAAATGTAGAAGTGCATGTCACTGAACTTTCTAGTCTTTGTTCAAAATTATATAAAGTTTAAATTTACCAAAATTCAATTTATTTTTGGGACATTTCCCCCATTAAAATCACTGGAAGTTTATAGCCTTACAATGATAGGGAAAGCTTTCCCACTCACACATCGACTGAAAAAAAACAACAACAGAACATCAATTTTCTTAATAAAAAGAACAAGTAATTTTTATTCAGTTTAATATTTTTCACAACTTCACTCCATTAAGCTTTCTATATCTTGTAGGATTTGGTTCGAGGCAGTTTGCAAGTATAGCGATCTTTGGAAGAAGTTAGTTTCATATTACGCTAGCTGTTGGCGACGAGAAATTCGAATAAAAAGTGAATTAATTTATTGTATAATGAACTGGCAGTGTTAATGCAATGTAATTAATGTATAATACACGATAAATTCGTGTGAATATCATCAGCACAGAAGCAGACCTGCCAACTCACCTGGATTTTGACAATCTCACCCAGTCACCCGGCAGATCATAAAAATCTCCCGGCGAATAGTACTCTTAAAAGAATCCCTAAATTTTCCTTTTTTTCCCCGTGATGAACCAGCAACTTCGTCAGCAATTATTTTGGAACACTATCTAGACTTTTTGCAGTTAAATTTGCTTATCCAGAAAGAAGTACCATGCTACAAATATAAACCTTCAAAAGAAGTAATTAAAAAAAGCAAAAAAGCTACAAGACAGTATAATCAGCTCCACAAGGAGACAAATTAGGGAAACTTCAAATTTATATAACCATAATTTCAAGATAAAAGATATTTTATAATTTAACCAGTGTTGGTCTCTCGTTATTTCACGTATGGTGTATCTTATTCCCTTAATTATTTTGACTAGTGTATAATATGTAATTATACATGTGGCATCTAATGTTAAATTATGTCCAAAAGTAAAATTTAAGTACACAATTCTTGTAACAATTAAATATGTTATTGAGACGTATATTTTACTCTACTAAATTTACTATCACCCGGTTTTCCTCCAGAAACAGTTGGCAGGTCTGCAGAAGGGAACTTCGTCAAGAAAGGCAGTTTGGATTTCTATAGGCCTACATTTCTCACTCACACATCGACAAAAAAAAACACAGAACAGAACATTTCTTAATGAAAAATCAAGTAAACTTTATTCAGTTTTAACTTTTTTCATAATTTGACTGCATAAGCTTTCTTGTAGGCTTTGGTAAGAAGCAATCTGGAAGTAGGCCTATTTGAAAGTATCGATTTTTGGGAGGAGTTATTTTCGATGTTGGTGACATTCAAATAAAAAGTGAAATAATTAATTGTATACTGAACTGGACACTGTATATGATGTATAATTAATCTATATCACACGATATATTCGTTGAAAATTTCATCAGGACAGAAGTTCGAAGCAGTAGCAATCTTTAGGAGTTATTTTTGTATTAGATGTTAGCGGCTAGAAATTCAAATAAAAAGTGAATTCTTTTATTGTATAATGAACTGGTCACTGTATATGCAATATAATTAATGTATATTTCACAGGAATTCCAGGGAACGTTCTCCCTATTCCCTAATAATTTAATCAGGACAAAATCCCCTATGAACAAAACCTACTCTGGCCACAGGCGTCGTTGCAAGGCCAGGGCTGATATTAATCCTTTGGTATAATACGATCTAAGAAATTTAGGTGCTTTTTAGGCCAAAATTATTCGCATTATAGTAGAGGAGATACGATATATATTTTTTTTGTATATTGTCCTTTACTTTCACAACAAAAACTACACTACCCAGTCACTGTAAATTAATTGATACTCAATCATTGTAATTTCATCTTCTCAAAGCAAATTCGATATTATGGCCTTTTGTTTGTAAGTCCACCAGTCAGTGATGCTTCACTGTCACCTGATTGGTGGACAAACCATATAAGACCGGGTGAGGAAGCCCGGGTTACTCAGTAGTTGTTCCTAGTTCCCGAGGATGAGGGATACACGAAACATCAAACACACAATAAAGATGCTAACTATTGCTATTATTGGATCTTTTTTCGTTACTTTTAAAAAACGAACTAAAATTGGTGTCCTATTTAGTAAATAACATTCGTTTTCGATCGTGAAATATTCATGTGACCTGTGCCTTGTAATCATAGTATGACTGTGGAGCTGCTATGCAATAGTCCCGCAGTTTCAATTGCTGATGTAAGACATTTCACATGCTACCATGAGTTATAGCGTAGCCACCGATAAGAAAGGCCTGAAAAAGCCTGACAATAAATCTAGTTTGCAAAGTTTCCACTGCAATCAGATGGCACTGTATGCCCGAGAAGTGAGGGAAGCATTTTCAATGCATTTGCAGTAGTACCCGGGAGCATTTCAAATTGAAAGACCGATAAATTCAAAGGAATTACATTTCAAATTTACAAAAAGAGGAATTTTTATTAAAAATAAGAACAAAAAAAATTTATTCAGCGCAATAAACAGTGTGGAACGCAATTATGGAAAGATTGATTCATACAGTTATTCAAACACAACAATTTAAATTTAATAAAATAAAATCCATAAATATGAATGAGGCCGTCTACATTTTAAAAGTAATTTTATTTCATTTATGATGAAAATGGAGCATTGATAAAGACTATTTTATGCATAAAATTTTGGAAGAACCACAAAATTTTTGGAACGGTTCGGACAAAATTGTTCTTTCTCACTATGTAAAGCATTCCTGTTGTCCCTAGCAGAGAGAGCTTTTTATTCGATAACATGGAAATGTGTAATATCATAAAATATAACCCGTTCTTTTTTAATGGTATTTGAATATTTGCTTTTTGTATACAGAAATGTTCATATTTACTACGCTATTAAAAAAAATAAGTTTTGTTTTGCCTCAATATTATTATGAAAAATAAAGTCAATCTTTCATATTAGTGTTTATAATTGTATTCCCCCCTACTTTTTCTCCTTATTTTCCCGAGTTTTCCACCCATTTTTTTTTTAAATCCCATCTTATATGCGCGCCCTTGTTATAATAATTAAAAAAATTTTTATGACTTTTTTGTTTTTGGAAATTAGTTACTGATTGGGAGAAAACTATTTTTAAAAACTTCAGGTTGTAAAATAACATCAAGGTAAAAATCTATTAACCAGCATTATATCTATAATTTTTTATTAAAATACTACCAAGAACAGACGAAAGTTGAACTTTATGATTAAACAATTACAATTTATTAGGAATTGTCAAATCTAAAAAAAAAAAATTTAAATTTGTTTTGAAATTAGTTCTTAGATAAAATTTTTCGTGGAGCCTCCAGTTTGAGCAACGCTTAAATTTCTCGGGCATGCAGCGCCACTGGTGTTAGTTAAGAGAATTATAGCTGCCATTTATTGTCAGGCTCCAAGCCCTGCCTCAGCGCGACTTGGGCAGGCCTTTCTAATCGGTGGCTACGGTTATAGTAACACATTTCGCATGTACCCGATTTAAAGCTGAAACATGAGTGCATTCCTGAACAGGCTTTATTCATTTTAAATGATTCATTAAATGAGGTGAAAAATAACGAAATTATTAAAAACATCTAAGCTGTCTGAACACTTGTGTGTTGGACCTCAAGCGGAAGTCCAGTAATTCCATGTTTTCGCATCTTTATAAACCTAAACCTCAAAATAAAAACACTTATAGAGAAATGAACGTGTATTAGTATTTTTTTTAAATATATAGGGCGAATTTAATCTGAGTGGAATCGAGCCTTAGGCTACGACCATGCAGACACGATTTTAAAGCTAGTGAGCGATTTCTGACGTCTTCACGCTCTCGCAGATGCGATCATGCAGACACGAGACACTCGAAACATCAAACGCGAGAGCGAAAATAGGTTTCTCGCTCGTATCTGACACTGCTTGATTTTCTCGCTATCTGCCAAATCTCGCTCAATGCTGCACGTGCGCAGTGGTCCATTTTTATTGCAAGATGTCTACTTCCACGTGAAATGGCAGCCATGCTTGTGAGAAAAATTCGCTTCTGTATAATCACATATGGCAAGAAACGACGAGAGAGAGAACTTAAATATTCGCTCGCTAAACATAGCTTGCGAATGCGATGATGTCAGAAATCGCTCGCTCGCTCTAAAATCGCGTCTGCATGGCCGTAGCCTTAGGCATCTGGTGTTCTTTACAGGTTCGAATTGTCACTTTGCAGGCAAGTACCCAAGAATTTTTCCAGAGGAGGTCGAACTCTCGATTTATTGGACCTTTTGTTCGAATCACAGATTAATACAGATGGTCAACTTCCTATACTTACAAGGTTAAAACAATTTGGTTGATTAGCCAATGAGCGTTCGGCATTGATACCCAGTGGCTGAGATAAGAACTAAAAAAATGACATCATATATTCCACTAATCACGCCATTTATGAAATATATGACGTATATTTCTTTGAGCAATATACGATGTAGACTCAAGAATTCAGTTTACTAAAATCGTTTTTTAATTAATTTTTAAAAATTTATAAAAAAATTCTGGAATTTTATAAAACAAATTATTTCAGATTGTGAACTGAGTAATGTTAACATAAGAAATGACAACTTTAAACACAGTATAAAATTAAATTCGTTAATTTTATTTAAAAATAAAATTCATAACTTACAAATAAAAACTCAATATGATTTTACAACAATTTTTAAAGTTCTTTGTAGAGTTTTCTATTTAGCTTATATTTAAACTAGAAGAGGTACCCGGCGTTGCCCGGGATAATTACACTTGCACAAACTTTTCCTTTCATTGTTAGTCATGAGATATTGATTGTTGATCCCTGCCTTGTGTTGGTGCATTGCGTGTTGATACCATTGTTGATACCTATTGTTGCACAAACTTTGCCTTACATTGTTGGTCATGAGATATTTCTCATTAATATGCCCTGCCATAACCATGAATATCGATTTTTTATCGATAATTATTATTTTTCCGAAATCTGAGGTAAACAGTGACCTTCCTCATGCTTTGAAGGTCATGTATGCGAAATTTCATCAAGATCGGAATAAAACTGTAGATTTGTATAAAAAACGTACAGACAAACAGACCCACAAACATCCTTCTTTATATATATAGAAGACTAGAAGAAGTACCCGGCGTTGCCCGGGATAATTACACTTACACAAACTTTTCCTTTCATTGTTAGTCATGAGATATTGATTGTTGGTTCATGCAGAGCATTTGTGAATTGCGTGTTGATACCATTGTTGATACCTATTGTTGTACAAACTTTGCCTTGCATTGTTGGTCATGAGATATTTCTCATTAATATGCCTTGCCATAACCATAAATATCGATTTTTTATCGATATTTATTATTTTTCCGAAATCTGAGGTAGACAGTGACCCTCCTCATGCTTTGAAGGTCATGTATGAGAAATTTTATCAAGATCGGAATAAAACTGTAGATTTGTATAAAAAACGTACAGACAGACAGACCCACCCACCCACAAACATCCTTCTTTATATATATAGGGGATTCTTCACAAATCTTCTCTTGGGTTGGTTTATGCTAAGTTTTACTTGCTTGTCAGTTCCCAAACGTTTTTTTTGTTTTGAAACCGCTTTGTTAGGTTATTTTTACTTAATACTTTTAGCGTTAGGGTAGTTTTCAAATTCTTCTTCATGGGAGAATCACAGATTGTATAACTAACAATGGTAGCATTTTAAACAATAGCGAAAATTCATCCAATCACAATTGGTATTGACATTTGTACTTCTTGTATGCCTCACTGGTGCGCTGCAGGACATTTAATCACGTGATTATTGCCGAGTTGACCATCTGTATTAATCTGTGGTTCGAATCATCCATTCTTTTTATTATGTTTTAATTACAGTAATACTAATTAAAAATGAACATATTTCAGTGATATTTTTGTAAAGTTGCTTGTGAATTTTATGCTATTATACATTGTTGATATCAAAAAATAAAAATCAATCTGCCTACAAAATTCGGATTTCATTTTTGTGAAAAAAAAATCTTATAATAAAAATTAAAAAAACCGTGAAAAGAAATAAAATTAAAATCACAAGCCCTTTCGACATAAGTCATCTTCTGGCAATGAAAGATGTGAACGAGGAATTGTCGATCCAGTTCAGTGTAGGTGAGAGGGGAAAAAAATCATTTTGTTTAACTGGAGCAAGGAGTGGGATGATTGGTGGGGGAGGGGAAATGGCAATGGATCAGGCCAAAAGAGGAAAAAAAGGGAAAATTAAAAAAGTGAAATTAAAAACAACCCCTCACCAACCACTTCACTACTCCTTGTTCACTCAGAGTTTTTAATAGAATTTAAACAATAGATTTAAATTCACAGAACTCAAAATCCTGGCCTTCAGCATTTTTGGGGTGGTCGCTACACCCCCCCCCCCCTTGCGTACGTGGCTGCCACAGATTAAGGAGAAAACAGTACGTGTTTTTCTCCTTAATCTGTGGTGGCTGCTTTGTTTGCAGAGAGATCTCTTTGCCTTGCTTTGCCTCTGCGTAACAGAGACCCAAACAAATCAGATTTCGACTTTGTTGAAATTTTCTAGGCCTCTGTTAAGAGACAAATTCTGGCGGCACGAGTCGTCTGTCTGAAGAATCGGGGGAAGGTAATTTTAACAATTCGCCAAACATTAAAATGATTACAAATTCGGCTAGACACTGTGCAGCTAAAGTCTGTCTCAAAAGTATAGAGACTTTGCAAAAACTGTTATATTAGCACATCAGTAAATTTTTTGACCATACCAAATAAAACACTATTTATTCACACTGTGAACATGATTATTACATATTTTCAAAAATAAATAGCTTTTCGTTTTTTCACAAAAAATTTTTTGAAATAATCAGTACAAAAAAGTGTCTCAAAAGTATAGAGACTCACCTAATTAAACAACAATGTTCAAGCCATGTTCAAATAAAGTTACCATTGGACTTAATTACTTGAAACACTATCTTTCATTGATGAGATCAAGTTTTGAAGAAGGCTTGGATCCAAATTAAACCAAACATTTCGATTTCACTTTTCAATTCTGCAATGGAAGAGTACTGTCTACCATTTGCATAAATTTTGTGTGTCATCACTGCCCAAAGGTTCTCAATAGGATTCAAATCCGGACTTTTGGCTGGCCACTTCATCACATTGATACCCTGTGCTTCAAACCACTGGTTTGTTGACTGCAATTTGTGTATACTAGCATTGTCCTGCTGAAAAATGCCATTGTTCCCAACCAAAAAAGACATGAAAGGTACCAAGTGGTTTTCTAGGGTTTCTTGGTACTTTAAGGAGTTTTGTCTGCCAGTCAAAAATGCCAAACTGGTAGTCCCATTGAAGGAGAATCTACCCCACACCATCACACTTCCACCGCCTTGCTGGTTGCTATAAAAGGATGCTGGTTCCTTCCTCAAATCATGCCAGTAAAATGCATTTCCATCGGGACCATCCAGGTTCCACTTTTTTTCATCAGAAAAAATTACAGAAAGTCACTCATCTGTCCACGACATACGCTCCCGAGTCCATTCCAATCAAAGTCTCTTGTGCTCCTTGGTTAGACGTGGTTTTGTCTTCTTCCTGGTGTAAGCAAGTACAGGATTTGCCTTAATACTTCTGTGTACAGTATCTTTGGATATTTGTCCACCCAATTCACGTGGTATTTTCCATAAGGAAGTTGTACCAGTAGCAGCAAGCCGAAAAATCTGGCGCACATTTCGTTCAGTAGTGCTTGTTGGCCATCCTGTTCTCTTCTTAGCTTCACATATCCGTTGCTCTGCAATGATTTTGTGTACAACAGGCTTGGATCTTCCAATTTCAGCAAAAATTTTTCTGTCTTGCCATTTGCTGTCAACCTCCAGATTTCACTTACATTGTATTTCATCTTTAGAAATGTCTTTTCCACCATTGTCACTCTTTATTGTGCAGAAATTAAATACAAATTATAACTTACTTTATAATTTGGACTATTCCAAAGGGTCAATTTTATTTAAAACAGGTTATGACCATTCAGTTTGGAGGCGAGTCTCTATACTTTTGAGACACTTTTTTGTACTGATTATTTCAAAATATTTTTTTGTAAAAAAACGAAAAGCTATTTATTTTTAAGAATATGTAATAATCATGTTCACAGTGTGAATAAATAGCGTTTTATTTGGTATGGTCAAAAAATTTACTGATGTGCTAATGTGACAGTTTTTGCAAAGTCTCTATACTTTTGAGACAGACTTTAGATGGACACTCTTGACAATATAAAATGCAAATCGATGGCTTTGAGGTTGAAAAATATTAAAAAAAAAACAGATGAACGAAAGAAATTCCGTAACAGAAAGCTTACTGAGCACCGAATCAAACTATGTAGAAAATGCCCACTAGAAACTGAAAACTATCGATTTAATAAGCCTCTCTTTGATAAGCACTTCAGTTATTTTCACATTATATGATTCTCGTTTGTAGAATATTTCAATGACCTAATCATCTTTTGTAAACTTTTATTCTTTAATTTTATAACTAACATGTCTTCTATCAACACTTTTGAAAAACTTGAACGCTAATGTTGTTCTGTACAGTAAATAACACTTGTTTTCGTTCGTGAATTATTCATGTGACCTCTGCCTTGTAACCACAGCACATTCGCATTCGTACTATTTAATAGTCCTGCAGTTCAAGAAGTAACACATTTTGCATGCTATCATAAGTTAGCTCTAGATGAAGCAGTCTGGACACTTCTGGTTGCACCTCAGGCTGAAGCCCGGTAAAAGTCCATGTTTTCACATCTTTATTGTAACCTAAATCTCTAAATAAAAACATTTGTGGAAAAAAAGATAGTTTATTAGTATTTTTTTTAAAATGTATAGGGTGATTTTAATCTGAGTGGAATCGAGTCTTAGGCACCTAGTGTTCTTTACGGGTTCGAGCAGAGAGATCTCTTTGCATTGCTTTGGCTGTGTAACAGAAACCGAAACAAAACTGAGATTTCGACTTCGTTAAAATTTTCCTAGGTCTCTGTTAAGAGACCGGAACTCTGACAGCACGAGTCATCTGTCTGAAGAATCAAGGGGCTGTAGTGGCTCTGCAATCGAAATTGATTCGAAAATCACAGCTGATGTTTACAGGCGGTCCCGTGCTAATTATATGTAAGCCGTGAGTATAAAGATAGAAGACCTTAAGACCATTTATATTGAACAGCTCCAATAAATTATGAGTGTCAAATTTATGACCACTCTAATAAATACCATAATCAGAAAGACTTAATTGAAGACTTAATTGAGAACTTAATTATGAAGTGTACCTAGGAGAAACTGTTAACAATACCAAAATGAAGGAAAGTAGAAAGGGTAAAAAATATTATGTAGCATTCCCACCCCCACAATAAATGATGGTTCCACAACTATTCAATAGATGCAGTGTGTGGGTGTGGCGCTAAGGGTTCAGGACCAAACACGTGAGATTGACTCTGAGACCGTATTCCATTTCGCTAGCATAACTTTTATTAATCAATGCAAAATGTACAGCAATATTCACACCTAACAATATGATGCTCAATATTAATCAGGGGCTCCTTCATAAGTTTACTTAGCATGTAACATCACGTACTGGCATGCATAAAACTTAACACAAACTGTCGCCCACACCATCCCTGTGTGCGATCAGGAAATGCAACAGAGGGCCTGATTACGCTTTCGGCTTGGAGGGTACATTTAACCAAGGTCATCCATCTGAGAGATCTGCTTTGTGTCCCCGAAATCCAATGCTAGAATGCATGCTTCCCGCTGCACGCACCTCCTTTTTATGGCTAAAACGGGGGAGGTACAATAACCCCTCTTGGTAGACACAAACACCCCTCTCCCAGCAACGCCACCTAGAGAACATTCCTCGCCATTCCTCGTCTTTTGGAAAAGAAAAAACGCTTAACTTTGGCCCATCCTTGTAATTAGTTTTACAACCTGGTACACAACATTTGTAAGGCATTTCTGCTTTTCAAAAAACAGCAAAATAGCACGTGGAAACAAGCAGGAAGTCCTATCGCCAACTTGGATGCAGTCGCTGAGACGGATGGCCTACTTATGATAGCTTAAGAGTCTTTGGCGCTGGCTGTCGACAGGCTTTGTTCTCTAGGTGGCGTTGCTCCCAGCAGCCTGCGGAGAGCAGCCAACCTCAACACGAGTAGAGAGCCTGTATAAGGAGAGAGTGGCCATGGAGAGAAGTGCCGCCATTTTCAGGCAAACTTCTATTTTGAAAGCACTAAATCAGTAAAACTTTAGCCTTTTTTCATATGAAAAAAGAAAACGAAATAAACAGATTTAAGTATAGAAAATACTTTAAATCAAAAAACGACAGACTTTTATAGCAAAATGGTAATGTTTTAATGAACCTACGCGTTTCGCATTAACTGCATCATCAGGGTAGGAAACAACTACGATGATGTTTTTAGGTAGTTGTTTTCCTACATCAGGTTTTTAGTTAGTTGTTTTCCTACCCTGATGATGCAGTTAATGCGAAACGCGTAGGTTCATTA
>JAHWFO010048558.1:680776-709530 GCA_023313115.1 Rhysida immarginata | reverse complement strand
AATACATGTATAACTACTTCCCCCTCCAGCTTTTTAAGAGAATTAGGTTTCCGTTATTACATAAGAGGATTAAAATAACTCTTAAGAGTGTACAGTCACGTTAAAGTTATAATATAAAAATATTAAAAGTAAAATATATACAAAAAATATAAATAAATTACAGAAATAATATATATCAAAACAAAATACAGCTTTGGGAAAGTGTACTACAGTCTGTTCTGCTTCAATATAGAAAGATGATTGGAGGGGGTAGACAGGGGGTAGGCTTCATTTTAGCCACTATAATATAACTATTTGACCTCCGTTAAAGTTTAGTTTCCCCGTAATCATCCCCCAAAAGGTTAACAGGATTAAAAACTCAACACATGAAATTTGTACAGAGTTTTGAAAATCATTTCAAAAACTGAGAGGAATATATAACTGAACAAATTTTCTTGATGCAATATTTTTTTCTTTTTGTTATTATTTAAAAAAGTGATGAAGAATGAATTTGAAAATTATTCGATTTTTATTATATCTTACAATTTTTTTTGTTACAATTTCATTGTATTATTTGAATATTTTATCTGTAATTTATTTGTTTTTGTATATATTTTTGTAATTTTTTTATATTTTTTTTATAGTTATATTTTACTTGTAATAATTTTGTATTATAACTTAAACTTTTAAGACAGTCATTTTAAATCTCTTTGAGAAGGGAAACGTAATTATCTTAAAAAGCTGGAGGGGGAAGTAGTTATATTAGGGATCAACCTTTTCAACCTAAAGATGAAATGAACTCTACCTTCTTAACAGCCTCTTTATATTAAACCCGCCTGTAGGGGGGGTGGGGGTCACCGTGCCATATTAATGTCAAATAACATATCTATCTACCCACTTCCTATTGTGCCTATTTTAACGAGCTTAAGTAGTAATTTAAGGATAACAGTATTTTTAATTGAATAATGGAACTCTTAGCAATAAAACAAAATGACTTATAAATTATTTAATAAAGAAATAATCTCATTTATTTGTAAGCTAATAAACAATAAATAAAAGATTTCCGCACATAAAGTGACTTCTAAAATGAATGAAGCAAATTAATTTGTAATTGCAATTAAGATGTGTCAATTATAAACAAACAACGAGTTAAATACTCAAATTCTTTGGTGATTTAAAAATCTCGATCGAATTTGAATTTCCACCGAATTGTCGTCCACCCAACTGACGTTCACCGAATTGTCGCGTCCACCCAATTGACGTCCACCCAATTGTCGCGTCCACCGAAATGACGTCCACCCAATTGACGTCCACCGAATTGTCGCGTCCACCGAATTGTCGTTCACCCAACTGTCGTCCACCGAATTGTCAACCACCCAATTGTCGGGCTCCCCTGCCAAACACCCTCGTATCTGCGATTAGTAGCTGAAAAACCCATCAAAATAAAATGAATATCGCGTTCTGCACTCAGGGTAATCAGGGTATGTGTCGCAGATCCATGTGAGATCCAGAACTTGCATTGAATCTTAAAAACACGCTTGCATTCCAATGCCTCGTTGCAGCCCCACCTGACAGCACTCACAGGCCCCTTGCCAAGTGTATCATCAATAGAATAGTATTACAAAAACATTTTAAAAATTTGCATTAAAATCCGCATAAAAATGCGTGAAAAGAGAGAGCATCTTCTACTTGAGTATAATCAAATGCATTCAACTACATTTACTTGGGGAGGGGGGGTGCTTTATTTGCTGCTGCTGTCTATGAGAACTTATGTGTAGCTATCTGACCCTCAGCGCACTGTTTCACTGAATCCCTGCGAGTGTATATGTGAAGCTGTAACAATGAGCTTTCAGTCAGCTTGGTATCCCAGAAAACATTTAAAATTAATGTTAAAAACCCTACATAATCAAGGTATGAATATAAACAATTTCTGAATGAGTATAATCAAACGAACTCAGCAACAATTATCATGAAAGGCCTTATTTGACGGTGTCTATGAGAGCTCGTGATAACTGCAGGCCATGAACCCTTGCCTCATTAGCAGCCCCATGAGTCTGCGTGTGAGCTCTGCGACAATAGGCCCTCAGCCTGCATAGTAACACAGAAAAACATTTAAAAGTTACATTAAGAAGCCTATATAATCAATGTAAGAAAAATAAACTTGTTTTGAGTGTAATCAGACAAATTCAGCAACAATTGCCCTGAAAATGTTTATTTGACGGCATCAATGAGAGCTTATGTGAAAGCACTGGCTAAACCTCACTGAAATGAAGCGCACAATTTGGCCAGTGTAATCTGTTTACTAACATTAACTAAAATCAGTGTAATTAGCAAACAATGGGGCTTAGTAAGTACCTTTGATAAAGGTAAAATTGCGCAATATGCGGAAAATGAAAGTCTTAAAACCACACTTGTTTTCGCTTATCTAAAATGAAGCTTTGATGCTAGTTTACCACAGACGAGCCGCTTGCAACCAACAACCTCATCACGTGCACATGAACACCCCTGAAACACTTTAAATTTGGCTTAAAGCCCCTAAAAAACAGGTGGAAAAGAACGAAAGAAAAAAACCAATTAACTGATGCTGCTGAGATCGAAAACATTAGTAACAGTCCTTAAACAATGTTGACAGTGAACACCTGTCCAATCAAGTTAAGTCAACTTTAAAGTTTTTGAGAAGGCTAATTCATAATTTAAAAACGATCATTTTAACTTACATCACCATCATTGTACAAAATGTTTTGATCTGTAAACAAGTTTAACAGAGATAAAGAGAGAGAGATAGAGAGAGAGAGAGAATTAAAATTCAAACTAAAAACTCATTGACACAATAGTTGTCCAATTAGAGAAACATGTAAAGAATACTTTTTTTTTTTAGAAGACAAAATTAAACTAAGCAACAGACCCCTGAAGAGAACCTTAAAACCATACATATACAACCCTGAATCAGTTAAGAAACCCATTTGTAAGCCTTTACCAACATTCAGTCAGTAAAAATTCTTAATTTAAAATAACTGAACTTAATTTAAATCTCGTATAGAATGTTGCCTGCGTTGTTACTAACTGTGCTTGCCCTTGAAAAAGGGTTAACATTAAAAGAGACAAAATTATTTAAAAACAAACAACCAACTGAGCAACCAGAACACAAAAATCAGAGAGTAAAAGAAAATTAAACCATTCATTGTGAGAAACTGTATTTAAAAAGTTTGCGAGGACAGCTGTCAGCCATCTAATTCGCTGGATCAGCGTTGTCAGCTGTCAACTGAAACAATGCATCAATTATCTGAAAATTAAAAAATCAAACAATACATCTTGAAACAAAAGTATTTAATTAGACGAGAGTATAAATAAACTTGGAAAAAAATTTGGTTGTTCCAGAAACAAAAGATAATTAGGCAAAATATCGTGAGGCCCCAGTAGAGTTTTCACATCCTGTTTTGGTAGGTATTCAATAAGAAATTCAAAGGAATAAGTCTTAGTGAATAAAAATCACTTAAGACCCTTTCTGCTCTGAGAACCAGGGCCCTGTCACCAGAACCCCTGATATAAGCCCCACCTGAATCAAAAATTAATTTACAGCCTTTGAACACCTGTACATGGCAGCAATCACGTGATTAAACAACAAGACGTCATCAGCAAGTTGTGTAGGATGGAATCCGATCGGAAATCGTCAAACTTGGCCCCATCCAAGATGGAAACTCCAAATTAAAAAGGTAATTAGTAAATTAATAAATTACAACCCATTGTTTAAAGAAATTAATACGTTAACCATTAGTACCATTGTTCAAAGTGTTCACCTGTGATGTCAGCTGGCATGTGAGCAAGAAAACATCGCGTAATCAATCACGTGAGCAGCCCCAGCCAGATATATGGGAAATGGAATGTAGAGGGGGTGCCTTTGATGTCTTGGGTGTAGCCAGGTGCAAAAAATTCCGCACCCTCTCCACTTTCCAATGTCCCTGTACCACGAACTTATCTGCTATCGCCCCAAAGAGAGGCATATATACCTACCTAATGAGATGAATGCTATAGCCATTTCTTTAATTATAGGAAAAAATTAAAAGGTTTAACCAATTTTCATAAAAAATACTTTAAGGTGCACTTTAAATATTAATTACATTTCCAAGGCTTCCGCTGCTTGCCGTTTTTGGAAGAATTAGCTGCACAAAATTCATCGCATATTAAAACCTCTAGCTACTGCCATTACTTAGTAAGACTTAATATTAATACTTAAACAATAAGCAATAAACCACTAAGCTGCTGTAAATGAAATTCAACTGTTTCAAAAAAAATTGTATAGAATGAAAATTTATTAAATAAATTTTTAACCATTACAAATGGTTTTATACTTATTAGGAAATTTTGTAATTAAACACAAATTCCTCGTAAAAACAGCATCTAAATGACCATTACAAGGAAGAAAAAGTATCACAGCTATATTTACAATTCTACAATGCAAAATAATAATAAAAATAAAATAATAATAATAATGATAAGTCAACCTATGCTCAAATTAAGTACAACTATCAAAATCATTAAAACATCAATTACTAATATCTGCTATCTTTAGTTGCGTTTGGTTTTATAAAATTTTATTTAAATAAATAATATTGAAAATAAAGAGAAGACTTAAGATAAAAATTCAACGTTTTAGATGTTTATTACAAAAAATTACCACAATATGTAAATGAAATCGATTTTGCATTCACCATTTCATTAATGATAAGTGCTTCACATACATTTCAATAAAAATTAAATAAAAAATGAATATTGCGCACAATGAAAATCAACTTAAGTGCTTAAATACAATACTATATTTACAAAGGTGTAAAACAAATGAAAAAATTTTAGTTTTACTGAGTGCCTCTAATACTGAAAAAAATTATATAAACTCTAAGACGGCATTTTATAACAAGATTTAACCTTTAATTTGCTATACAGTACTTTATGAAAACTGAGAACATTAAGATGAAGAAAATCAAACAAGTTAGCTAAATTTTTTAATAACCAAGTACTTTTTCATCAATACCACCAGGTTATTGTTTCCAAGGAAAAACCAGGCTATAAATTGTTTCTAATTTCATAAAATACCACAAAACTTCAAAAACTCATCAAAAAAAAACCCCTGGGCTTGTCAATTTTGCTTTCTATCAGTTCTTCCTACTTATTTATGTCCTGGATCCTTTCACTTACATAAAGAGCAATGAATAAAAATTGAAGGACTAAATGAAAATAGTGATAATGATTATTGATAATAGTTGCAATAATAATACTATTTTGTTGTTGCTATAAATGTATCAACTTCAATAAAAAGTAACTACAGCAACACAAAGCTCTGTAGGAGAAGAGGGGGGTGGAGGGGTTATTTATTTATTTTTAATTCTATAAAACACTTCTTTCCTCTCTTTGGTCTTTAGTAATCATGATTATGCCATCCAAAGCTTCATAAACTCAAACAAGGATATAACCTTTTTTCAAATGGGTTGTTTCTTTCAAATAATTAATAAAATTGTCACCATCACCACATATGAGTTTCCCGTATTTCTCCTATTATTTGACTCGCTCGCTGCAATGCCTAAATGCAAAGAAGAAAAAAAAAAAAGAAAACAATTAGAAAAGGTAATGGTATTTTATAAGAAAATCTATTAATAACATGCATCCTCAATCAAAAATAGAAATTCTATTGACAAATTTACATTTGGTTGCAGTCTATTACTAAAGGTCTGTTTATAGAACTTCACTCTAAAATTAATTTCCATTTTATTTTCTTTAAGATGCTGATATAGGGCGATACAAACAAAACGGGACTTTTGACATGCGTAGTGGCAGCACTGTGGGACAGTGACCTTGAGCAAGTAAACACTTTGCCATTTTAGTAATCATGGTTCAGTGGAACGGGCACCAGTGTGCGTTAGCCATAAAACCCCATTGATCGCCAGATTTGTCAGTTTGTGATTTTTTCCTGTGGGGCTATCTCAAGAGTAAAGTGTACATGACTCGACTAAGAACTCTGGACGAGTTAAAACAGAATTCAGGATGAAATTCACAGTATCCCAGCTGAGATGTTGCAGGGGTCAGTGAGGAATCTCAACAGATTTCAAGAGTGCATTCGTACAGAAAGACGCCAAGGACGTATTTTTAAAAAAATGATAAATTCCATAATTGTTTCGTAAATGGCAAGTATACAGGTTTAAATTACTAGGAATAAAATGTTTTTCTTCCATCACTCTTGACTTTATTGGATTGTTAAAAGTTCCCGTTTTTTGTGAAGTGAATGGTAGCTGTGTGGCCTTGCAAACAATAACGTAAAACCAATGCTTTTTGCTTCTCAAAGGAGTTCTTTAATGAAATGAGGGACCAAAATTATAAAATTACACAGATCAATCATATACAGGGTGCATAAGGTATTTGAGGACAGAATCACGTCAAGAAAGAAAACAGACAAATACGTCGAGATAATAACTTTATTATCAAAACATATCATGAACATACACAAGAAACCTACTTGTTAAACTCCGCCGTAGTCGGTCCCAAGCCCGATTGAGAAAGGAGGAGGGAACACGCAAGATAAGGTGTAAGGCATCGTGCTGAGGTCTGGGTGGCACAGCGTGTATAAAAATGTGTGTCATGAACGATCCCATTTAGGAACCTGGCGAAACCTCAATGTATAGACTGGTTGAACCTCAATCAACCAGATGGATCTTCGAGGTTTATGAAAACTCCGTAGAAGCCATCAAAAAGGCCAACTTCGTTGCCAACACTGGTATCGATCAGGGTATTTTTAAGATCCTGACTGATCCAAAGAAAAGATCCGGTCCTGAAACTGAGAAGGATGCTAGTTTGGAAGCAACCACTCAGACACAGGTAAGTCCAACTAAAGATTATTCAATTAAATCTGTTGGTAAAGGGGATAACCTATCTGACATTGTGGGTGATCTTAGTGCACTCGACTTTGTTGATATAACCTCAGAAAGTACACTTCAACCCACATCTCCGATGAATCTTGAAGATGTTGAGGTTGAGTAACTGATGAGGAGATGCTTTTGGGCACTTTTACCAGCCCCAGTGGAGGTAAAGGGACTTAATATTCCCTATGTCTGATACTGCGACTATGCTCAGGATTATCCAGATTAATCTTCACCACAGTCGATCGGCCTCTGCATTGATTTACAACAAGATGGCCTGTGGTGATATTGATCTGGCAATAATCCAGGAGCCTTGGGTAAGGAATGGTAGTGTGGAAGATGTATTTTTTGATACAAGGAGATGTCCAAGGAGATGTGGAAATGTATTTTTTGATACACTTTCCAACAGACCTAGGGCATGCATTTATGTTAGAAAGGACTTGCATGCTATGTTCATGGTCAATAATTCTGATGGCGATAATGCAACAATTAAATTGACCATGTCTGGTGAGAGGGGGTGGCCGTGGCCTGATTGTCTCGTCGGTTGGCTTGCCAATCGATGGAGTTCAGCAACTTCAGGCGCGGCCAGCTGCTGGCTGGGTGACGGCCAGGGTTTGAGGGCCACTGCTGGTGGGACAGCTATTTGGGGCACGGCTGTTGGAGGACTCTAGTCTGACCCATTTGCCAAGTGACCATAGCTGGTTTTCCAGCAGTTGGTGACAGCCACTGGTTTGTTTGTCCGCCAGCAGCTCTTCCATCATGAAACCCCCCCGTGCTTCGGAGGGCACGTTAAGCCGTCGGTCCCGGCTGCTACTGTCATCTCGTAGCAGTCGTTATTTACTGGGATGGCGCAAAACTCCCTTGTAGGAGTAGGTGTAATCTACCCTCTGTACTAGATGTCTGGTGAGAACAAGATTGAAGTTCTCATAATGTCTTCATACTTTCCTTATGATGACAATATTGTCCCATCAAAGAAAGTTGAAGAAACTGTTGAACTTTGTTTAAAGTTCAATTATAAGCTTATTATTGGCTGTGATGCCAATGCCCACCATGATGTGTGGGGAAGCAATGACTGTAATCAAAGAGTAGATGAACTATTGGAATTCATCCTTCAAAAGAATTTGCAGATCATAAATAAAGGTAATGAACCTACTTTTGTGACTTGCAATAGAAGGGAGGTCATTGACCTCACCTTATGTCTTGATAATACTACTGGTTTTATCAGTAATTGGCTTGTTGCAGATGAGGAATCTTTGTCTGATCATAGATTTATTTACTTTTCTGTTTCAGGCATCAGGCTTTTAAAAGGGTTGGAAAGGAGACGGAATCCCAGAAATACTGACTGGGATTCATACCTTAAAGACCTCAGGATTGCAACGGAAGGTATGTATAATAAAATGTCTTCAATGGTTGATTTGGAACTAGCCGTTACCCAGTTGCAACGTGCTATTATCCAGTCTTACCATCAAAATTGTACGGTGAGGAAAGCTAGCTTACCAAGACAGGTCTCTTGGTGGAATAAAGAGCTTAGTTTTCTTCGCAAATGTTGTAGAAGGTACTTCAACAAGGCCAAAAAAACTGGTGAGTGGTCTCTTTATAAGGAAACCCTCACCAAATATAATATGGAAAGATTCTTGGATTAATTTCTGCGAGAATCTTAAGGACTTATCCATTACCGCAAAGGTAATGAGGATATTGTCCAAAGATTCTGTTAATCAATTAACCTCTGTTAAGAGAAATGATGGCAAGTTCACAGAATCGGGTGAAGAAACATTGGCAGAAATGCTAAGAGTACACTTCCCTGGTTCAGTGCGTGTCAATGGTTTGGAGACTTCCATCTCTACTGGTAGATTTAAAACCAAGAGTAAAGGAGAATGGGATGTTTCCAAGAAGATTGTTACATATAATAAAATTAAATGGGCGATTAATTCATTTGACCCAATTAAGTCTCCTGGGAAGGATGAAGTAATTCCTATTCTGTTGCAGAAAGGAATTGATATCTTGGCACCCATACTGTGTAAAATTTACAGAGTATGTTTGGTGCAGGGGTATATTCCAGAAGCTTGGAGACAAACAAAAGTTGTTTTCATCCCCAAGCCTGGAAAATTGACTTATTTTGAGGCTAAGTCTTTTAGACCTATTAGCCTCACCTCATTCTTTCTTAAGATATTGGAAAAACTGGTAGACAGATTTATTAGGGAGGAGGTTCTGATTACAAAACCCCTCTCTAGACAACAATTTGCTTACCAGCAAGGTAAATCAACTGAAGCAGCAATTTTTGAGTTGGTGCTTCTTATTGATAAAACTTTAACAATGAAGGAAACTTCATTAGTAGCCTTTTTGGACATCGAAGGAGCTTTTGATAAAGTATCTACTCATACTATTATCAGGGCTCTTGAGAGTCGAGGAGTTGATAAAATTATTATCAAATGGATAACTGAGCTGCTCACAACTAGGAGAGTGGAGGCTAAACATCTTGGTGACACATGCATGGTTCAAGTGGCGAGAGGCTGCCCACAGGGTGGAGTTCTCTCACCCCTGTTGTGGTGCCTCGTCGTCGATGAACTATTGTGTGTGTTGGAGAAAGATGAAGTGAACTGCCTTGGCTATGCTGATGATATCGCAATTATTGCTAGGGGAAAATTTACGAACACTGTTTCAGACATTCTTGAAGGGACTCTCAAGAATGTGGAGAAATGGTGCAAGGAGGTAGGTCTGTCTGTTAATCCAGACAAAACTGCTGTTGTTCCTTTTTCAAGGAAAAAGAATTTAAATTTTAGAAGTATTAATTTCTTTGGTAAAGAGTTAATTAATACTTCAGAGGTCAAATATCTTGGTGTCTTCCTTGATAGTAAGCTTTCGTGGAAGAGACACCTGGAATATTGTATTTCTCAGGCTAAAATGATCTTCTGGACTTGTAGAAGAGTTGTTGGCAAATTATGGGGGCTGAGCCCTAGGCTTATCTATTGGATATATACTAGTGTAATATGCCCAATGATGACTTATGGCTCCGTTGCATGGTGGCCTAGAACACAATTAAAGACAGTCAGGAAAGAACTAGATAAAGTTCAAAGAATGGCATGTCTTACTATTACAGGTGCAATGAGAACGGTTCCAACCAGAGCTTTGGAACTTCTCTTGGACCTGAAACCTATTCACCTGCTCGTTGAAGCGGAGGCTGCACTGACTATTTATCGGATATGCAGCCCTGACAACTGGCACAGATGTTTAGATAATACAGTATATGATAAACTAATAAAGGGAGTGTTACGACATCCGGTTTATCATATGACTGTTGATAGTATGCTTCCGAAATATGATTTCGATAAGCAATATGCAGTTTCCATTCCTACTAGGGAGGAATGGAACGCAGAGATGAATATGTCATCCGGGGATCATGAAATATGGTTTACGGATGGGTCTAAAATGGCGTCTGGAATAGGCGCGGGTGTATGCTGCCCCAGGAGGAAAATCCGAAGGAGTTTCCCCCTTGGTAAGTATTCCACAGTCTTTCAGGCAGAAATTTTTGCTATCATTGCCTGCGGAAAAGAACTGAATACTCAGAGGCTTCGGAGAAAGAAAATTTTAATATGCTCTGATAGTCAAGCTGCGTTACATGCACTTGATAGTGTATGTTACAAATCTAAGCTTGTCTGGGAGTGCCATCGTACCCTCTGTGATTTAGCGAAAAACAACAAGTTAAAACTGTGTTGGATTCCTTCTCACAGTGGTTATGAAGGCAATGAAATTGCTGATCGTCTTGCCAAAGATGGGTCTATGACTCCATTTATAGGACCTGAACCATCTTTGGGATTGTCTCAAAGTCTGATTAAACTGACTATCCAAAATTTTATGGATAGACAGCATTATGACTTATGGATTAAGGAATTTGGCCAATGACAAGCCAAGGCACTTAATCCTAAATATCCTGTTTCAAGGAAAGGTGAGTTGTTAAAACTCAAAAGAATAGAAATTAAAAAAGTTGTTGAACTCCTTACAGGTCATTGTCATCTTAGTAGACATATGACCTTAATTGGAGTTGCAACTGATGCTACATGCAGAAAATGTCACGAAGCAGAGGAGAGTTCAATTCATGTTCTCTGTAGTTGTTTAAATCTTTCTTTTCTTAGATTTAAACATTTTGGGAATTATATACTTCAACCTGCGGAAATTCAAATGGTTACTGCAAGGCAAATCTTAAGATTTGCAGATGCTTCTGGTCTACTTGTGAGACACGATTAGTACAGGATTTATGGGGATAGTACAATAGACCTGAGGTCGCGGTGCTTGGTTTTCTTGGAAACCACCCCTTTCAAATTTAATTCAATTCAACCTACTTGTTATATGGCTATTCAATGAATCCGCCTTCAGCTTCTATAACTGCTTCAATGAGAGATCGAAACCGTCGACATGCGCGAATCAAACGGTTATGGTTCATATTGGTCATTACTTGAACAACGGCAGCTTTCAATTCATCTTTGGTGTTATGGGATGCTCATTGACCTCTCTCTCCACAACATTTGCTGAATAAATTCAGGTGTTCTGATGATGTCAGAGCTGGAGGCATGCTTTTTACGTTTTGCTACTGGTGCAACATTGCTTTCTCTGGTCTCCAACTCCTTCCGCACTTTATGGATGAATGATCTTGCGACCTTTAGAAATCTTGATATCTCAAAATCGCTGTGCTCTGCCTTTATTGCCACGATTACTGCATATCTCTTCATGATTTGTGTTACTTGATGGACCGCCATTTTGCTTTCCGGAAACGGAAAGGACATAAAATTTACTATAGTGCAGGAGTAGCCAAACAAAGGGTGTCCTCAAATACCTTACGCACTCTGTATTTAATCAAAGAATGATATTTGGTAGAAACAAAAATAAAAAACAGATTCAAATTTTTTCATAAAATTGTCTGTTAATGAAGAAATAAATTATACTATCGGAATTGATAAATGAAATTGTCATAGTTGATATAATAAATATAGGGTGAACTTAATGATTGGAGCAGTTTCATCATTTTAATGCAATTGCATTTACCTTACCATGAATCTTTAAGAATACATAGAACAATTCATCAAGAACTTTGGTTTCCTCGCCCCCCCCCCCCCCCACTGGTTGTTTTACAGGTGCTTGTTAGTGCCCCTCTAATGACTACAGATATCAAATCTGTAATTGAGTTCATCCCACACAGGATGAAGCATGTACCTCTCTATTTGATCAAAAGCATTGCTGATGCAAGCCTGCAGTTCTGACAGATCAGTTGGTAATGGTGGCATGTATACGAGTCTCACACATCCAGATGGGGTTAAGTCAGGGGAACACGAAGGCATGGCAGCAGTTCATGATACAAACAGGTCTTGATGGCTGTTGTATGAGCCACTTTTCAAGCATATCGAGATCGAGATTGACGTCTCCTATAATTATAATTTACTGAAAGAAAAGTGGGCTGCAAACTTAGCGAGTCGCTCTATGTAATTGTAAAGTTTCTGATGATATGTTAAATAATACGCTATCAATAAAAACACTAAATTGCTCCAGTAATTTGTGTCCACCCTGTACATATTGGCATATTTGACTGTAGCAAATAATTCAGGACATCATTTCCACAATGATATTTTTTTGCCACGGATGCACATTTCTGCGTGAAATCAGTTACAGCAGGTTTACAGACAGATTACAGGGGCGAGAGGTGAGAACGACCAGTTTCCCGATTCATCGTTGTCATAAATGGTTTGTTTGTGAGCTGTGTCAATGCAGGGGATGCCTAGATGAGCAACACCAACCTAGCCCCTACAGAGTCGAGTCCTGTCTTCATAGAACTCATCCGTCCAGCAGATATGAGCAGATTGCAAAGGTCAGGTTAGCTATTAATTTTCTTATTATCTTATCTTATAAATACATTTTTAATTACATAGTTCTCGTATTCTTTTGTTTTTGCTTAATAGTTCTTTTATTTTTTCTTCTTTTAGTATTTGGTTGAATAATAAACTGAATAATAAAGAAGTTGATGACGTTCTCCGCGTCTCGAAACACTTGCTCCATCCAACGCTGCCACAAAGCTGGGATGTTTGCGGCACCATAGACGGCTCTCGTTGGTCTGACCAGTCCATGTGTCAGCGTGTTCAGTGTTAGAATCTCCCGAAATTTGGCGTCGATTGGTAAATAGGTGTACGCGTCAGAGATATCCAGGTGAGTAAACCATGCAGCCCCTCTCATTTTATTGAAGATATCTTCTATTTTTGGAATTGGATGCTCATCCACGATCATTTGCTTGTTAGCCATAGGTTTATAGTTCCCTGTGATTCGCAGCACTCTGTTTCTCTTTACCAGTACATGGGTCGGTGATGCCCACTCGGAGAAGTCAACTCTTTCATAGAATCCTGCCTTTACCTTCTCTATCGCCTTAGCATACTGTTCTTGTAGAGCAAGGGGGACGTCTCTTGCTCTGGCAAATACAGGGGTGGCATCTGGCACCAGATGGACTGAAGCTGGCTTTTAGCTTCCCTGCTGTGTTTTGGAAGACGTGGTCGAACTGTACTGTATAGTTGGTATTTCTGTCCCTCGGTGAGCAGTCCTTTGCCTTGGTTATCCTGGATGGCTTGTATGGCAAAGAGTTTATTGAAATGGATTTCGTGGACAAAATTGGCGATCCAATTGCAACCCAATAGTCCTGTAGAGTTACCTTCTACCATGTATAAGTCCATATTCTGGCTGGTGCTGCCAATGGTAACTCGGACTTTTACTTTCCCAAGACATCGCACCTGGTAACTGGTATAGCTCGGAAATTGCCGGTCGGTCTTCTGCAGGCATAGCTGAGGCTTGACCTTGCGTAGACAGGTGACAGCTACGATTCCACAAGGTGCTCCCGTGTCAACCTCCATCTGCGGATTCTTTCAGTCTATTAACACGTCTATCAAGTTTGGGCAGATGACTTCCTAATTCGAGGTCCCTTGTAACTGGTTGAGGGTCTGTACTTGATCTACCGTTACTTGCGTGTCGTTGGGTGAGGTACGACGCGATCCTTTTGCCTTCGAACGACAGGTTTTTGCTATGTGACCAGTCGTCTGGCAGGAGTAGCAGGTCATGGTCTTAAAGCGACATGTGTCTGCCCAATGCAGACCAACACACCGGCCACACGGTTTCTTCAGAACAGTTTTATTTCCGTTGTTGAGTGGTGACTGGCTATGCAGCGGTGGTGCTCGCTGCTCGCGTTCGCTCGGCGGCAGGGGAATTTCTTTTGGCGGTTTCTCCCACGATGGTTCTATTTTGTGTTTGGGGCCTCGTAACCAAGTTTATTGGTGTCCTTTGGGGTTGGTTGACTCGCAGTTTTTCTAATGGCCCAGGTGGCTTCCAAACTCTGGGCGATGGCATATGCTTTATCAAAATCATCCGGTTGCTTTGCGATGATCTCGTCTCGCATCTCGGGAGAGCGAAGGCCATGTAGAAACTGTTCAATTAGCATACGATCTAAGAAATCTCCGCATTGACAATGGGCAACACTTTTCCATAATCGAAGTGCATATTGGGCCACTGTTTTGTCTGTGCTCTGTATGACTGTTCGGAATTTAACACTTTCCACATATTTGTTGCGTGGACGATCGAAATGGCTGGTCAAGATCGTTTTTAGTTCGTCGTAGGTAATTGTCTCTCATTCTTTGGGAATGGCTAAAATTTTCAGCACACCATTCAGTTCTGCGCCCATGTGAACTCGAGCATAGGTGGCATATTGGGCAGGGAGAATGTTGGACAGTTGTAGCGCCCATTCAAATCTTTTAAAGTATTCCCCGACGGACGTCTCGTCATTCATACGGAACGGTGGTATCGTGAATGGAGGAGGCCATGGAGAGATGGGTTCCAGAGCACGTTCCGTGCCAGGAGCGGGGGTCGCCGTCACCAGCTGGGCTATGGCCGTATCGGTTGCAACATGTAATGCAGAAGCTATCATCTTGGACAACTCCTGCATTAGTTCTGGTGGTACTGCCATAGTGGATTCTTTTTGTCAAGGTAAGTAAAGTTCTGGTAAAAGTTTTTTTCCCATGACTTATTTTGGCTTCACTGGTTGACCTTGGAGCCTGTGTTGAGAAGGCATTCGTTTCTTCTTTTCAGTTCACAGATTGCTATGGGAAGCGGCGTTCTCACATGGCTTTGGCGAAATAATTTCTGACGAAACTGGCGTTTGGCTGTGGCAAAATAATTTCCGACGAAACTGGCGTTTGGCTGTGGAGAAATAATTTCTGACGAAACTGGCGTTTGGCTGTGGCGAAATAATTTCTGACGAAACTGGCGTTTGGCTGTGAAATCTTGCTTCTCACGCTCTTCGGTATTCTCAACGTGTACTGGAACTTCACACAGGGTTAACGTTCTTTCTATCGGTGTAATCCCACTTCTGACACCAAAAATTCCTGTTATGTGGGACTCGGTGAAGTGCGAGGGGAGGCGTAAATTACTTACTACAACTAATGTTTACCTTTCGGTAGCGTTTCCTCAATCTTCCATTGGATACATAACGACGATCGGGTACAGTTTTGGCAAAACATCATTTGAAATGGCTTACGATGGAATCCAGAGATGAGCATTCATCTCAGACAATAACAAGGACAAAAAATGCGAACGATAAAGACTATAACAAACGCCACAACAAATACGAAGATTGTGTGTGACAACAATTAGATGTTGATCGCCGACATGACAATTATAAGAATATTAAATTTATAGTAACAAACTAGTTAGAATAAGCCATCTCATTTGGATCCATATTATCTGAATAATAACACAGGCCTGCAATGAAAAAAATACAAGGGAATTGATAGCTTAAGTTTATGTATTTTTTGTTACTGGTTTCAAAAATAATAATGAAAAATATCTATCACATCAGAATTTCTTGAAAAATTCAATTTTATTTGGATATCCACAAGCTTATAAAGGTTAAAAAATTTGAGACTAGCATGACAACAAAGGAAAAAGAAGCCTAGGTTGCCTTCAAAGATGTCGTCAGTAAATTTCTGGGTAATTACAAGGATCCTGACTTGTAATGAGTCTGCTGGACAAATTTCAAGCATTGTGTTGCTTCATGAGTGTCAAAATACATTTCTTCACTCGCATGTGGACTTTTCCCCGAAAATTTAGGATCAGTGAGAAAAGAACAGGGTGAAAGGTTCCACTGTTGCCAGATAGTACATACAAAATTGTTCGTGAGAATTCCTTTTCAAATAGGATTTTAGCAAAAATATCGAAATCTATTTTACAAAAAACCCTGACGTGATAGAAAAAATGGAGGCCATTTTCGAAATCAGCACACTACAACTAGTGAAAATTGTATTTTTGTTTTATAATAACAAAAATAACAAAAATCAGCGAAAACTTCTCTTGTGTTTTTGAAAAACTTCAATTTCGCAGGCCTGTGTAATCAATAATCATTCGTCTTCTCCATAATCAGCGATCAGCACGTGTTTTAATGGTTATGTTGCCAATAATCAGTTAAACCAACAGCTCCAACAATGATATACAAAATTTACCATGTGAAACTCCTTTTCAAGAAACAATGCGTTTTTTGTGGACATACAGGGCAATTCAGAATTCATTGTACAAACTTCTAGGGGAGGTAGTATGGGTGATTCTAAGCAAAAAAATTCATATGAACGTGGGTCCGAATTTGAACAATAACTGAGATATGAACAGAAATAAAAATGCCACTACCAAGATCAACAAGTTAATAACTCAAGTTCTGTAACATCTAGAATGATGAATTTTGGTAAAACAACAGGGTACATAAAATTGTGTGCAACATCAAAATTTGATAGAATTCCAATGAGTAGTTTCAGCAATACGCATTCAACATCGTAAGCCATGCTCACATGCGAGTACAAACCAGCACGTGTTGCAATTTTGACTGTGTAACTCGGAAACTATTCATTGGAATTCGATCAAATTGGGGAAGTTGCATGGAATTTCTTTTTTAAAAAGAAGGCCTGTTTTATATAGATTTCGATACGCTGAATATGAAAATCGCCATTAAAAATCTTAAAAGTATTAAAAAAAACTATCAAATTTAACTTTAAAAATGCAAAACCACGCCCCGAAACTAAACGATGTATGACGTCACATGCCTTTGTAGACCAGCACTGCCACTGCGCATGCGCGGAAAGGGGATAGCTCCTAAATGGCATCTTGTTTAGCGATACAGCTATTTCTTCACGTATTTTAATGCATAATTAAACCATCCAGTAACAAATTGATACTACACAAATCAAACAGATTGTTTAAAAGCTCCTCGAACTAATAAAATCGATCATTTCAGATATAATTTAAAAATTACAGCACCATGTGAAGGCATAGCACCAACGTTTTGATTGCGCCCCCCCCTCTTCGACCTCCATGAGAAGAGATGAAAACGCAACTATCTATGATAAAATAATAGAGCTTGTGGAATTCAGGATTATATTCGATAATCACCGAAACAAAGATAAGATGTATACATCCATGGGTAAATAATACACTTGAACAGGTGAGCGAAACAGGGCGAAATTTAAAATTTAATCGGATCAAAGTTCTGCTACATCTGAAGAATCAGACGAAAAAACTGATTGTTTCCCATGTGCTTTTATCCATTCCTTCTTCGGCTAACTCAAAATCGAAGAAAATAACAAACGAGTACGAGGTCATGGAAACCAACGTTAATTTCGCACCGAGTATCGCTCCTCAGTACTTTCATCTATTTTTATTTCTTCTCTCGTGATGTTTTGGTGCCCTTATGAATGCTTTATTGTCTTATTATATATAGTGTTTGTATACTTGGGAATGAAGTAATAATTGTAAGCATAACAAGTTTATTACAGACAGATCATAGATATAGATGTTAGGCATCTAACATTTATCTCTATGCAGACAGATCATGAAAAGCAGCGTAAGAGATAGGCATGGTTTCTGGTTTCATGGCGCGTGACATCACATCACTCTTGAGCTATGACGTAGCGTTTTTTGGTGGTGTCAACTTTAATAATTTAAAAAAAAACAAACTACGAACAATTAGAAAAAGAGAATACCCATACTGGTATATTAGTGATCTAAACTATCGAAAAAAAAATTTAAAAATTTTCATGCAACTTCCCCATTTAATGGTACACACAGTTTTATGCACCCTATTTTCCCCCCAAATTTCATCATCCTAGACGTTACATAATTTGAGTTATTAACTTTTTGATCTTGCTGGTGGCATTTTTATTTCTGTTCATATCTCAGTTATTATTCAAATTCGGACCCACGTTCATATGAACTTTTTTGCTTAGAATAACCCATACTACCTCCCCTAGAAGTTTCTACAATGAATTCTGAATCGTCCTGTATATATTAAAAAATAAGAAAAATTTATTTTAGTAATAGTAATTCACTGCGTGCAAAAACCATCAAACATAGCTTCCTCTTCATCTGACTCATAAAAAGTTGATGAAAATGAAATAAATACAGTAATTATTTACAGTACATAATAACAGATAATCATTTGAACCATGTAAACTTTATAAATGATTCTTGAGCGATTTTCTAGATCCACTTGGTTTGAACACACTGACAGTTTACAAAGGTCGTCGCCATCTTGTTTTAAGGATTTGACTTATGCATTTGCTTTTTTTTACAATGGAAAATTGATGGAAAATTTAGAAAAAAGATGTGAAATAATGCATTGATTAATTTACTGTTTGTTGTATATATTTGTACAATGTACTGTAAGGTATATTGAAGTTTATACGCTGGCGATTGTAGTTCATGTATTGATGTTCAAAAAGTTTTGATATCGAATTTTTCGACGTTCCATTTTGAATTCATTGTCTATTGAACAACTGTTTAGGTTAATGTATTGCAATGAAAGAACACGTAAAAACGCACTGGTTTGGTCTGACTAATAAATAATTACAGTGGATTCTCATTTTTATGAACTCAGTTTTTACGAAATTCCGGATTTTACGAAGTAGTTCTGAAATCCCGACCCCAATTTTGTAATTTTCTTGTAATAAACTGTCATTTTTGCGAAGCATTTTTAAAACAAAATACGGTTTTTACGAAGCCATCAACAGTAATTAATATTAAAATTTTCATTAATTAAGCCAATCATTTTAAACTTTTTTGTTAATCAACTGATACCTATCTCTAATTGGTCATGTAGCAAATGAATCATTTTGCTTCCATTACTTAAGCATGTGTTTACGCTTTATTATGAGACATTTTCGATAAGAGAAAAGCAGTTCGTAAGCTGGTTTCACTTTCGATATCGGAAACGTCGAAAATGATGTTGTTGAGCCAGTTGATTGCGGAAGTCAAGCAGACATTAATGAAACTGATTTCGAAGAATTCGAAGCATGGAAAAACTTAAAAAGTAGGTTGAAATTGAATCGTAAATTTTCTGAGTTTGTTGGTAGTGGTAATTTTTTCTATGATTCATCTCCGATTTAATCAAAGATGGCAGCGTTGAAGACGAGATTGATTAAAATGATGACAAAGAACCCATAACAAGATCGTCGGACATTAAAAACTCTTTAAATACACTGCAAAAACATTTAAACTCTATGAAAAATCCCTCAGATTAAACTTTTGAAAGTTTTTTTGATTATCAAATCATATTTTGAGAAGGAATTAAAATTCAGGTGCAAATTTGCAACACACAACAATTTTAAACCATTTTCAAAAATCAAATTGACTTTTATTTAACTTTAAAAAAAAATAAAAAAATTATTTATTGTGCAATTATATCATTATTTTCTTAAATTTTCTGGTCTGGTTTTTACGAAGTTCGGATTTTACAAATATATATTATTGGTCCCCAGAGATTCGTAAAAACAAGAATCCACTGCATTTAATATTTTGTGAAGTCCACTTATAAGAGCGTTCCACTTATGAGAACTTTTAAGTGGAATCTTAGGTGTCATTTTTTGGAAAAACAAATCTCGGTTTACAGACTAGTATATACAGTACTTATTTAATTTATTTTGAAAACAAGATATTGTTTAAATAATCAAGTTACCAGAGAAATTTTTTTATATCATTAGTAATTCAAATTTTTTCATATTGTTAGTATTATTCTTAAAATCTAAATTTCATTACCATCTTGATAATTGCTAAATAAAATTATATTTGCTATGTTAAATACCTGAGCTAAGGTGCGTCCAATAAATATAGAACCACCCATGAAAATGCAAGTAACTCTTACATTTTTTAACACAATTAAATAACAATTTATTTATTGTTTATAAATGACAATGTGAGGATGTTGACACAATGTAATGATAAAATAATAAATAGAAAGAAAAATCAACTGAAAAAGGTAGATTTTGTCTGTCCAAAAATTATAAAACCACAAAGCTTAATATCCAATAAATTTTCCTTGAGCTTCCAGAACTTTTATAGCTCGGCTTGGCATTGTCTCAACAAGTTTTTTGAACACATCTTCGTCCAACTTTTCCCATTCTTCAATAACAGACCTCTTCAGATCGTCAACATTTGCATAATGTTTTCCACCCTTGTAAACTGCTCGTGCCAAGCTACCCCAAACATTCTCCATTCGGTTTAGGTCGGGAGAAAGTGGTGGCCAGTTCATCACTTTGATCCCTTTTTGTTGAAACCATTGTTGAGTGCTTTTTGCACTGTGAACAGGAGCGTTGTTCTGCTGGAACTCCCAGTAACGTCCTCCCATTCTCTCCCCGAATGGCAATAAGTTCGTTTCAAGCATTTGTCGGTATTTAATTGCATTCATTCGTCCATCGACAAAAGCCAAATTTGATCTTCCATAAAATCCAAATGCACCCCACACCATTAGACTGCCACCACCTTGTTGCCTTTTAGAGAAGAATTGTTCCTCTTTGCGAATGTCATGCCAGTAGTACTGGAATCCATCCGGCCCGTCTAGATTAAATCTTTTTTCATCACTCCACACCACGTTCCTGAACTTTTTCCCCCATTGCACTTTTTTCTTGCCCAAATAAGGCGCTTTTCTTTGTGACAAGATTTCAGTATAGGTCGTGGCTTCCTCTTCTTGAATACCAGATTGCCAGACTGATGTACTACATTGGCAATTGTAGATTTGCAAAAAGAAAAGTTTGGAGAATTCGCAAGAGATCGCAAAGAAGCATTGTTTCCACTTATTTCGCGCACAATGATTCTTTTCTGGCGTTGTGTAAGTTTCTGCAGCCTGCCGTTGACTTCTTGACTCCATACTGATCACCTAAACGCAAATAATTCAGCACTACATTGTGTGATCTACCTAACGCATTTGCAATTAGTCTTGCAGAACTGCCACAATCATGTAAAGCACGAATTTGACCCTTCTCAAAATCCGATAGAGATTTGGCTTTGGGCATTGTTAAAAAAGTGGTTCAAGACGTTTTACAATATCAGCTGTCGCATATTTTTATCACATATGTGTAATTTTTGGTCAGGTCAATTTTGGTTTTTTTTTCTGTTTTTTATTTTTTATTTTTTTTATTTATTTATTTTTTTTGACTGTGGTTTTATAATTTTTGGACAGACAAAATCTACCCTTTTCAGTTTATTTTTCTTTCTATTTCTTATTTTATCATTACATTGTGTCAACATGCTCACATTGTCATTTAAAAACAATAAATAAATTGTTATTTGTGTTAAAAAATGTAAGAGTTATTTGCATTTTCATGGGTGGTTCTATATTTATTGGACGCACCTTATTAGGTATTTGATCTTGCCTTAAATGGCTGTATCTGTGCTGGACAGAAACATATGTAAGGAAGGTTAATTATGATAATTCCTAGTTATATTCATTCAATTAATAACTTTATAATTCAAACGTGCCTTTGACTCAACGTAAATTTTCTACTATAATCACTTCTTGTATAATGCGATTCTACTTTTAGAGCCCCCCCCCCCCAAAAAAAAGTGAAAATGCTATGCTCTTGTATAAAGGCAAAGCGAAATTCTGCTATAAATATCTGTCATTGCAATGATCCTTTACACAAGTCTTTAAGTAGGTGGTAGCACCACCGTGCAGGGGTCATGCTACTGATCGCCAATGTAGCCAAATGGAATTTACAAATTTTAGATGACAGTAATTTTTGTCAGTTGGTGATTACATGGCGATTTTGTTATATGATTAATAACGTTTTTATGCACTATGACATGATGTTTGCAAATTGTTTAGTTGTAACGTAGTCAACCCTTTGTTTTTGGCCCTTTAGTAAAAAGTTAAGAAAGGGCCCTTTGTATTTGGCCCTTGAGGGGGTAATCTAATTAGTTTTTTTTCTCCATGTAATATTTCCATAATGTGGAACTAATGCTAGAAAATTTGTACTTCCGTTTAAAAAACCCCTATATTAGCGACACAGCAAACTATGATGGGCATCATTGACTAATTGGCTATTGGTTCTGCAATTAAAGAGCGATTTTGCAATTCGGTAATACAGGTAGATCCCGTTATATGCAATACATATGTTCCGCGAAATTGTCGTGTATACCGAATTAACGTAAAACTGGTTCCATTTAACATGTACTGAATAGAGTTTGGTTCTCATAAGCATTAATTATTTTCCTGATATAACGTAAATAATTGCGTTATAGAAGTATAGGATTAGTAATACAACAGTTTTCTATTCTTTAGTCTTAAAATAGCACCTTATATTATTTTATAAAGTCAAGATACACTAAAATACTCAAAATACATGTACACGTACAACAAAAAGAAGTGTCCACAATCTAAACTTTATATTGCTTTGGGTTCATCTGTACCAGAAGATTCTGATGCTGTTTCCAACAGTCTCCTTCCTATAATAGTGCTGGTGGAATCCCAAAGAGAGTTTGGAAGAGGAGCTCGGACTGCATATTAAGGGATCGTCCGAACTGGCAGGATGCTTCATTAAAAATTCCTTGATAGTCGGCTGTAACGTTTTCTTCATCTTCATCGAGGACGTCCAACTCAGTTTCAACGAGTAGGATTTTCGGGCCCGCTTTCTTTCTTCGGTAACAATACTTTCTTTACGTTTGGGCGGCATTTTAAGTCCAACAACAATAAATCTTTTTGCAAACAGATTAGAAACTCAGCTGATCTTGTCCAAACTGATGTATTGCAACCTTATCATTCATAGATAGCCAATGATGTGCTAACACAGGGATAGGAACAAAACAAAACTCAAAAACGAATTCAACTCCTAACAAAAATAGAAGAGCTTTCGCATGTTGGCAATCGATGGTGCTACTAAATGAAAACCGCGTATATCTGAAATCGCAGATACCGAAGTAGTGTATAACGGGATCTACCTGTATAAATAAAAATACTCCTTTTTTACTGAAAATAAACATAAACATAAAATACAATAAAATAATAAATTTAGATAATTGAATTAAAGTCACCAAATTTGTTCTAATGAAGTAGGGAAGCAGTTGTGAAAAGAAAATGTTGTTCTTGCAGAGGCCAGACGATATACTGGTGGGTAGCTGAGGAGTAGTTAATATATGACCAGATAGAACTCATCTTCAAAATCGATGAGCTGTCAATAAATCAATAAAACCAATCACCGTGAATATCAATGTCCAATCAGCATAAATATTAATGAAGTATAGTGATTTTCAATGAGATTTCATGCATATTTATCGAGTTTATCAAAATCATAAATATCAATGAGATGTTGGTAAATATTAATGAAAAATTATGAATTATCGATGATTTTAATCATCCAAAGTATTAATTACATGTTATTAGGCTTGAATATTTAATTAGCAACTTTTTTATATCGATTAGGTGGTGTTTTAGTTTCGTATTCCGTTACCCCACCCCATCATCTTCAAAATCGATATGATTAGTTGTTTTTAGTTTCGTATTCCGTCACCCCCATCATCTTCAAATTCGATGTGATTAGATGTTTTTAGTTTTGTATTTCATCTTCAAAATCCATGAGCTGTTAATACATTTTGAAAAATATTGATATATTGGTAAATTAACAATCAATTGATACAATTACAGGTTTTAATGACAAGAATTAATGATGATCCTATTAATTACATGCAATTTAGCATGAATGTTTAATTTACAACTCTTTTTTTTCTTCATAATAATGATTAGCTGACGTTTTAGTTACGTATTCTGTCACTAAATGGCGCTCCGACCCTTTTATTTTTTCTCAATGATAAATATTTATGAAAAAATACGATTTTTGCAAAGAGTTTACTTAATTAAAACACAATAAATAGTCATGGATGGCGATTTTTTAAATTCACCTGTTTATTTTATAGTCATTATTGTGCCGTTCTGGATTTTCGTCGTTTAGTCAGGATGGGTGACAAAAACCGTGATGTTTGTCGCTACTGTTTGTCTATGTTTCGCGGAAAAGCAAGGTTAGAAAAAACATGAGAAAGACTGTCAAATGAACAAACCTCAACGTATAGAGATGCCTAAAAATCCGAAAATGACATTTAATCGTTATGTGATTATCAATTGAAGGTACTATACATCGTGTATGGTGATTTTGAAAGTATTTTGCCAAAGGAACAAACATGTGTTCCTTCAAACAAATATAGTTTCTTACAACAAACTCAGCATCACATTCCTTGCGGTTACTTTTATATCATCTTGGATCACGAAGGGAACATGTTCAAAAATAAGCTTTATAGGGGAGAAGACTGCATAGAGCACTTTTTTAAAAACATAGAAACTGATTACGATGAAATACAAACAAAATTAGCAACATCAGAGCCTATGAAATTAAATTTAGAAATTCATGATCATTTCAAATCTGCGACTCATTGTCACATATGTGAAAAGATCTTTCTACCCTCTGAAATAAAAGTACGTGATCACTGAAATCTATCGCGGAGCAGCACATCTGAAATGCAATTTGCTTTACAAACCTAAGAAGACGCTGCCTATTTTCTTTCATAATCTTAAATCATATGATTCACATTTCATTGTGCGCGCATTGACTTATTTCGATGAATCGAATATTCAAGTTGTCCCGCAAAACACTGAGCGATACATAGCAATACAAATTAAACATCTTCGTTTTTCAGACAGTTGTCAGTTTCTATCTACTAGTTTAGACACATTAATGCAATCCAATGACAAATTTCCTTTGTTAGAAAGTTTGTTTCCAGATAATCATGAGATATTAAAGCGAAAAGGAATTTACCCTTATGAATATATGACAGACTTTCAAAAATTTACAGTAACTTCTTTACCACCACAACACGAGTTTTACTCTTCCCTCAAAGGAGAAGACATAAGCGACGAAGAGTATGCAATACGCGCAAGAAATATGGAAGAGAATGGGTTGTCAAAATTTGGGAGATTTTCACAATCTTTATCTCTTAACAGACGTAACACTTTTAGCCGACGTTTTCCAGCAATTTCGCGCACTATGTGATGAATATTATAAGCTTGACCCAGCTCATTTTCTGTCGCTCCCTGGTTTATCGTGGGAAGCAGCAATGAAAAAAACAGGTGAATCTTTAGAACTTTTGACGGAAGTGGATCTTTACATGTTTTTTGAGAGAGCAGTCAGATTTGGGATATCAATTATATCTCAGCGCTATGCGAAGGCCAACAACTCACATGTAGAGGGATATGACAAAGAAGCACCCATCTCTTATTTGTTCTATATAGATGCAAACAATCTTTACGGACACGCATTATCTCAACCCCTTCCTTATTCCGATTTTCGTTGGTTGGATCAAAACAAAATCTACCATTTAGACGTCCATAAATTAGATGAAAACGATGAAATCGGATTTTTCTTAGAAGTCGATCTTCTTTACCCAGATGAATTGCACAATTCTCATTGCAATTATACGCTAGCAGCTGAGGAACTCGTCGTTACAAGCGAAATGCTGTCGCCCTTCAACAAAGAATTACAAACAAAGTATAAGCTTCTTCATAAAACTGATAAATTAATTCCCCACTTTCTTCCTCGTAGAAAATATATTTGTCATCATAAAAATTTAAAGTTTTATCTCGATCACGGGTTAGTTCTGGAGAAAATACATCGTGTTGTGAGGTTTCGTCAAAAAGCTTGGTTGAAACCTTACATAGAATTGAATACACTGAAAAGACAAGCATCTTCCGAGTAGTTTTGAAAAGAATTTGTTCAAATTGATGAATAATGCGATCTTTGGGAAGAGTTTGCAACACATACGCAGGCAACAGGTTATTAATTTAGCACGAGTGAAAATCGCTCGTTAAAACTTACATCAAAACCGACATTAGATTATTTTGAAGTTATCAAAGAGGACTTGATCCTCTTTAAAATGCATCGTCGTCGTGTTGTGTTAAATCGTCCCGTGTATATCGGAACAGCAGTTTTAGATCTATCAAAGCTCACGATGTATGAATTTCACTATGATCATTTTAAAAAGATTTATGGAGATAAATGTCAACTTCTATTCTCAGACACCGACAGTTTATTTTATCAAATTTTCACAAAAGATCTTTATGCTGAATTAAATAATCGTCTAAGCTATTTCGACACCAGCAATTATCCCGTTGATCACGAGTTATATTCAACTGAAAACAAGCAAGTATATGGAAAATTTAAAGACGAAACAGCAGGGAACGCGATCACGGAATTCATTGGCTTAAAGGCGAAAATGTATTGCTTTCGCTACGGAAATACAATTAAAAAAACGGGTAAAGGTGTCAAAAGAAACACGCTTAAGAAAGACGTACATTACAACCATTATTTGCGCTGTTTAAAAGATAAAGCATCTTTTCATTTTTCTTCATCAGTTATTCGAAGTTTTAAGCACTTGCTTTACACATGTAAACAAAATAAGCTTTGTTTGTCGGCATACGACGATAAAAGATACATTTTAAATGACACAATTCATTCTCTTCCATATGGTCATTATTTGATAAGAAACAAATAATTACTTATGTCCTAAATTGTCTAGAGATCTTATGTGGATAATGCAGATGATTAACTTGAGAATAAAATAAAACTCTTTTTCCACAACGTTGTGGAAAAAGAGTTTTATTTTATACTTATGTCCTGATTGAACTTTAACTTGTAAGAATTAATTTTTGTAATAAAATGATTTTTTTTTTTTATTTCTTAAAATATTTTGAAATTTTTAAAAATGGAACTTGTATAAAATTAAAAAATTAATGTTTAATGAATTGTAAGAAATTTTGAACTGTAAAATAAACAGGTGAATTTAAAAAATCGCCATCCATGACTATTTATTGTGTTTTAATTAAATAAACTCTTTGCAAAAATCGTATTTTTTCATAAATATTTATCATTGAGAAAAAATAAAAGGGTTGGAGCGCCATCTAGTGATAGAATACGTAACTAAAACCTCAGCTAATCATTATTATGGAAAAAAAAAAAAAAAAGTTGCAAATTAAATATTCATGCTAAATTGCATGTAATTAATAGGATCATCATTAATTCTCGTCATTAAAACCTGTAATTGCATCAATTGATTGTTAATTTATCAATATATCAATATTTTTCGAAATGTATTAACAGCTCATGGATTTTGAAGATGAAATATGAAACTAAAAACATGTATTCACATCGATTTTGATGATGATTCGGATGGGGGTGTGTGACGGAATACGAAACTAAAAACATCTAATCATATTGATTTTGAAGATGACGGGAGGTGATGGAATACGAAACTACAACACCACCTAATCGTAACTATGATAAAAAAAAGAGTTGCTAATTAAATATTCAAGCCTAATAACATGTAATTAATAGTTTGGATTATTCATAATTTTTCATTAATATTTACCAATATCTAATTGATATTTATGATTTTGATAACAAACTCGATAAATATGCATGAAATCTCATTGAAAATCACTATACTTCATTAATATTTATGCTGACTGGACATTAATATTCACGGCGATTGGTTTTATTGATTTTATTGACAGCTGAAGGTATTTACAGCTCATCGATTTTGAAGATGAGTTCTATTGGTCACATTAATACTTTGAAGGAAGGAAGACAGACGAATGGGAAAGTGGTTAGAAGATATTGGTTGGAATAAACTTTGGCAAGGAAGAGCATCTGAAAGACGCAGTAGAAAACTTTGTTGGAGAATCAGCTTGGAGACACATACAGAACGGACCCGGTCGAACACAGTCCGCTAGATCGCGAAATCGGCTCCAACGCGGTTTTGGCTTGGCTCCTGACCCCCCCCCCTCGAACTCTACATAACGGGAATAGGCCTCTAAGTAAATTTATAATGGCAACTCCATATAACGAAGTTTTTTTCCGGAAATTTTTTTTTATCAATTAGAATTTTATCAACCATCACCTCCAAACATGAATGAGTCTGCAGTTTTTATTTTCTGGAGACCTACTCCTGTTATATAGAGGGAGCACTGTAACAACAACAACAATAACAATAATACAAATATAAATTTCAAAGATATCTTCCTAAATCCACAATTTCGGGCATAGCTTCATGCATTTATCCGGGTGATGGCGCCACTGGATTTCGCCATTAAGCAGCTGCGAAAACCTCGTATTTGCCGATTGAAAAGCATGGCCAGGAAAGAGATTACAATCAGTAAATATTTATCACAGATGATACTTGAAATTATTTAAAAAAAACAAAACAAAACAAATGTGCACTACTTTCTGAATAGTAGTGATAAATGCAATGCATTTTCTAATAAATAAATTTAATATAAAAGCAGATGACCGCTAATGGTTAAATCATATTACTGACAAATGTGATGTGTAAAATGACTATAATAAAACATTCATTAAAACCCCTTGGTTTGAGAATAAATATTTTTTTTTTGTTTTTTACAAACATTTTAATTGTAATTCTATGCAGGGCTGTGGAACGTAACTGAAACGTAACGAAATAACGATATTAATAGCGGTATTATAATGCTTAACGTAACGA